>CM029598.1:87223999-87305292 GCA_017311375.1 Mytilus coruscus
TCCCATCCTATTCTTGTTTATACTGATCTTAATCCTCTTACTTTCATACAAAAATGAGAAACAAGAACCAGAGGTTGACTAGGTGGAGTTTATTGTTACATGAATATGATTTTATTGTAAAACATATTAAAGGTAAAGATAATGTAATAGCAGCTGCTTTATCTAGATCTTATCAAAACACTGTATACATACTATATATTTTTGTATATATTTTTCATGAAAAGTTCTCGTTACACTCAAACTTGTTTTAAGGAGGGAGGTGTTATGATGTTGTAATTATCATGTTTATTTATCTTGGCCTAATTTGTTTTGTGTGGCCTTATAGTTGTTTACAAAATAATGTTATAACTGTGCAGTTTAGAAATCACTGGAACAATCATAGGATTAGAATTTTCTATTTGACTTGCATAATAATTCCGGAATAATCATAATCTACGATGTGTAATTTAAACCTCTATAATATTCTAGAAGTTTCCGTTCTACAGTTTTCTAGGAGTTTCCTTCTACAGTGTTAGAAGTTTCCGTGACAACTATATATATACATACACCAAAGTTAGACTTCCAGTCAATAGTAAAGAACTCGTGATGGTTATTTTCCATCGTACTGTCAATCTTTTATTGATTTATAAAACCGAAACTCGATTTAATATCTTCCTCTTTGTACGCGTAGCTACTTATAAATTAATTATACACTTCCTCCTACTCCCTAAGTCATTTTGATTTGGAAGTAGGACAATACATAAAATAAGTTTCCGTATCATAAAACCCTCCAAGGACAATGCCCCGCTTGTAGTGTATCATTTCAAACTCGAAAAATTGGTCAAATATTCTTATTTGGATTTTACCGTTTAAAGTTCACATCATAGATAAAACGTGTGCTGAGTTTCAGGTTGATGTGATCACATGTTCATGGTAGACTACTTTAATGTAAGACTTATTTATAATACGGTACGGGAAAATCGGAAGGAGAAATGCACTCACGGATACACAGATTAAAATAGGAGTTGAAGGCAAGTTTGTCATTTTAAACTCGATTTGATGATTGAAATAAAATCGTATTTTGATAAAATATGTAAAAAGACCACTTATAAAAAGATACATAGTTGTACAGAATACACGTTAAAAACACTAATCACTCAAGTAGCGTTATATTGAAAATTATCATTCTGAAAATCAAAGAAAAATTGAGAAAAATAGCGATATAAATGATGCCATATGATGAGATTGTAGCAGAGACACTCTATCGTTTGAAAAACAATTATTTATCTATAAGTATGATACAAATCAGAATAAAACAATATATTCCTTTAAACCGGTAAAAGAAATGCAACAAAGTCATAAGTAAAATAAATATCAATGAATGATGAGATCAAATCAGATCTATTGCGTATAAACCAGCAGTTGCAATATTGATAACGTCGCCCTGTATATATGAGTACAGTTTCCGGCCCAGTCCATATCATATACATGACATTAACTTCTGGTAGTAATTATTTTAGGCCTCATAGAACTAAGCACGTGTTATGATGTATACACAACTTTTTTGATCATATTTCAAATTACTTTAAAATAACACAAAAGATGAAAATATGTTCCGTGTTTAGTAACATTTTATACGGAAATATTTCAAAGCTTTTCCGAGTGGAACTTTAGATTAAAATCACTTTTTTTTCATTTCCGTCGATCAGTCACCAGAACCCAGACGATAAATCGACCCTGGTATAGATTCTCGATCAGCTGTATTGGCTCTCGACTCTTCGAATCTCGGGGCCAATACAGTAAACTTCGAAACTTTACCAGGGCAATACAGAAACCACCAGTGAATAACACTATACATAGCTGTGATAAATTGTCCTAAATCTATTAGTATTAACAAGGGACTCATAAGACATGTTAGAGCTTATTGATATTTCTCATTAAGCTTTTTGGAATCAACATTTTTTAAAGAAATTGATTTTCAAATACACAGCTTTTAGAGTATTCACGTTAAACCAAGGAAATGCATTTGTTCTTAAGTAAAATTGTCACAACAGCTACGTACGAAGAAAATTATGGTCAGACTTCCTCAAAGTATCAACTTTAACCTCTTCTTGATTTCAATGCCCTATTATTCTAAAGTCATCACAATATTAGAAACCACTAGAAATGATTGATTGATCTCTTTTGCTGTTTACTACTTCTACATTTACATTTCGAGATATTATGCAAAACACAAACATACAACATCGTCTTTTAAGGGCATCACCTTACTCCTATGAGGCATGTTATGTTGATCTTGTATTGTTATTCGTATTTGCTGTTTTAAGACAAAAGGTGTTATCTCCCATGTTTAAAATTGACAGGATGAGTCTAAGAAAGACAACTCAAATTTGTCGTAAGACGTCAGTAAAATTATGCAACTTCATAATAGTATGGGATTTCTTATTCTCCTCGACTGTTTTAATTTCATCCTATCAATTATAATTTCGAGATATATTACACATTAGTCAAAACCCGCCGTTTATGGCAACAACAGTCCTTAATGACGACTGCAAACTAGAATCTATGACAAACGTGATGGCTTCAACTTTCCGCTTGTCAACTTCTGATTTCTCAGCAGTAACATACCCTTTGCCAAATCGTATGGCGTTTACATATGTCAGTTTATACTAATGCTCGTGTATGTTTACTAAACACTACCTCATAGGAAGGGTGTGCTCCTTAAACAAAAAGTTGCTTCAAGAGAATTACGAGGAACAACGACTTAAATTGACACTACACAAGTTTTACGGTCACAATCACGAGTTGGTTGACCGATAGGATGTGTCTGTATCTCAAACTTAATAGCAATATATTTAAGCGGTCGTAGATCTTCATATTTAATTACCAATTGTATCCAATCCCTGATTTTACATTTTAACTGATTGTAGATTTCGATGACTTGGGATGCATGCATAGCAGGAAACGCTTACCCGGTCAACATATTCGGTGTCGCACCTTTTAGTTTTCATGGGTTTCCGTAGTTCTCTTTTGTTTTCTTAATTGATTTATATAAGTTGAACATGGGTAAACTACTGCTACCTTAATTTGTAGATCTTTCCGTTTAGTAAGCTTGCTGATCATTTTCAATTCACATTTTGGCTGAATCTATTATCATAGTCTGAAACAGAAATATGGTTAAATATCGTCATTTCAGGGACAATAACTCCTTTAAGGGGTCGACTGGTCATTTATTCCATGGTTACCATTTTTTTCTTATAAAGTTTCCTTGATCTATTTAAGATTCTCAAGATAATTGACGAGGACCACAAAAATATGTAAATTTCGTCATTTTACGGCAATAGCTCCTACATGTATATGGAGTTGACTGCTGAATTCTGTCATAAGAGTTATCAGAAGATCTCACTTTTCTGATGGTATTTGCACTAAAAGTTTTCTCATTCTTTTACATGTTCTACTATAGTTTTCATCATAAACACAAACATGGGTAAACATTGTCACTGAAGGGAATAATACATATAAGGAGTAACGTGACGATTTCGTCTAAATTTTTGTTTGTAGACAACTTTTGTAGTTTGAGTTTCGATCGGTCTTATTTAGTTTTCAAGATAGTAGCCATAGACGCAAAATGTGGTAAAATTGTCAAATGGGTCAATATCCTAATGCGCCTCAAAGTGAGGTACACAACTATAAATAGAAATAAAGAAAACCTGTATGCAATTATATTGGACATAATGCTATGTTTAGTAATTGACTGAGCTTAAACATTTGTGCTCTTTTGAAGACTGTACAACCTTTTGAGGTATTTAATGTTTGCAAAGAATTGAATTTCAGAGAATTAAACTGACTGTGTGAAAATAACGACTTTTCACTTGCTGAAGCGGCATCAAGTTGGGCCTTAATGAATTGCCCAATTTGTGAAAAATTTAATTTCACCTCGTACCCCGAAAAATAAACCAAATCTGTGAAAATGTCTCAGCTTCGAAACAAGCCATCATACATATCCAAGTTTACGAAATAGACAGGAGATAATATGCATAGTGGTGGTCAACATAATGGCCAGATATGTGTAAAAAATCATTAAAGTGCAATATCTGCTTTCATGAGTTAACTGACCAATTTGGAAATTAGATTTAAAATAAATTGTTTTATTGATATTTTTCAATTTGAGATTTTCCTACGTTATATCGTCTTCGAAATAATATCCAAAAAGTACAAAAAGTATGTTTATCATCATCGAAGGGTAATAACTCCTAAATGTAATGTTTTGTAAAGATATCTTGCTGAAATGTTTGCAATATAAATTATTATCCCTATGTATTGTTCAATTTGTTAGCAAAAGAAAAATAAATAAATGATAATAATCGCCAAAAGGCAATAACTCCTCTATATAGTTGTCTGACCATTTGAGTCAAGCGAAGCGTTGGTATATTCGTACATTTTGATCATTGTTGACCCGTCAGATTTTTCTATCTATAAACGGTAGTTCAGTAATAAGTCAATAATGCAGCACCTGCATATAGAGAATATATATCCCAGTTGGTACGATATTCCACGGTTTGTATTTCCTATCATATCGGGATTGTACTAATATGAGCAACACGACGGGTGCCACATGCGGAGCAAGATTTGCTTACCCTTCTGGAGCACCAGTTTTGGTGGGGTTCGTGTTGCTCAGTCTTTAGTTTTCTATGTTGTGTTATGTGTACTGTTGTCTGCATGTTGGTCTTTTTATTTTTAGCCATGGCGTTGTCAGTTTATTTTTGACTTATAAGCTTGAATGTCCTTTTGGTATCTTTCGCAACTCTTTTTCAATACTTGTATTTAAACCCGCTGTTGTATCTTAAGCCATGTTTGCCATGTTGGTCGGCTGGTGAGTTTATTGGACGCAATTTGTAAACTAAATACTTTAGTACTCTAAGAATGATTGTGACCATGTTTGGTTCTCATTGACTAATTCGTTGCAGATGAGATTTTTATGTAAAGGTAGACAACGGATGAGTGAAGAGAATAAGTCAGTCCAGACGAGCAAAATCAAGTAAGTTTGAGGCAGATTGAACTAGACAAATAAGACTTATTTGTTAAACATTTTCACCTTCAATCAAAACTCTACAAAGACATGTACATTCTTGACCAAATGTATTCCCTTCCTAATCGTTGATAAAACAACTGTTACACCATCTAAAATAAATTTACTGTGAATAGAAATGTTTGTAGAGTTGGTTTGAATCTTTTGACAGCTGGTCGTGTTTTGTTAAACCTTGTTAACTGGAACAAAACAAGGTTTCGACTATCGTGGAATGTCATCTCAACCTGAGAACGACTTTGAATTTTGTAATTCATAATAATTTTTAAATCATTTTGTTACAATAGCTATCTTATCTCATTTTTATCTTGTATTGTTGTCCTTCTATATTTTGAAATTGCTGCATAACAATCTTCAAGAATGTTCAAATGTCAAACATAATCTGCCTTAAAGAAAAACATAAGACCCAAAATAAAATAAATCGACTAGCAATTGAAAAAAACATGAACAAACCAAGACGTAATATATATTTCATAAACTACAGAAGCTAATTATCAATGAGACAGAAATCCAGTTTGTTGGCATGTGTTTACAATTAAGCGCTTTAAGAGTATAATTTAGATAACGATTTATGTCAGCACTCGTGGTCTAGTGGTATCATGTATAGACTAGGACAAATAACAGCAAAACCCTTAATAGTGAGGAGACTCGGTCTCCAGATACTAAAAGAAAAGTAGTGCGTAAGACGAAGTACATTTTTGAACGATGATGGTGATACACAAACACAGATTGATGATGATGATACGGATACATTGAAGCTTGATGAAAATGATGGTGAAGATATTGAAACTGACAAAATGAAACAAATGAAGACATTAAAACTGCCAATAATGAAACGAAAGAAGACATTGAAACTGACAATAATGAAACGAAGGATGATGATCATGAAGAGATGACCAACAATATTGAAAAATCCGATGAACATGTAGAAAACATGGAAAAAGACGACTCTGATGAACACTCTGTTGAACAAGTTGAAGTTGACAATGTCTCTGAAATTAATAATGAACAAGAACAATTACATGCAGGGGTCTACTTTTGATGAAAAGTTAAATATTGAAAAAATGAGTCTGGTGATATTCTTAAGCTTTCTGTAGGTGAAATTAACATCCCGGATAAAACAGGAGTCAAAATGACCCTTCTCAGTCTGAGGTGAATGAATCTGTGAAAAATTGGAAAAAAAAGCTTCATCTAAAAATAGAATGTCTACTCCGTATGATCAATATCATTTGAAACAAACACAAACCACAAAAGGATCTGAAAAGTATTTCTTCTTTTGGTTTGATAATGATTGTTTTGTCACTTTCCATTGTAATGGTCTACCTGACCAGCAGAAGCGTGACTGTGTATTTACATTGTTTAGTTACAGAAGATATGATATAATTTTCTTACAAGAAACTCATTGGGATGATTGTTGACTTTCATTTAATTTCCCAAAGTTTGGAACCATTTGTTAAAAATATTTATCCTAATGACTCCAGTTTAAGTGACCATAGTTTTGTGTCAATGATTTTGAATTTTAGAACTGTAGACATTGAAACTGGTGTGTGGATTTTAAATAATCAATTACTAGATGACGAAATTTTGTAGAAAACATTAAGAAAACAATCCATAAAGAGGTGTAGTCTGATTTTTATTTTCCTAGTCCTCTCACTTGGTATGATACTTAAAAATATCGTTTTAAATAATTCGCCCATGTGTATACTAAAGATAAAAAAGGAAAAATTAAGATTATTATAGAATTCAAAATAAATTAGAAGAAATGTCAGCTAAGGAAGCTAATGGTGTCTGCATTACTATGAATCAGTATGAAGTTTTAAATTCTAAATAAGCGGAGATTGAGAACATTAAATGTCAAGGCGCCATATTGAGATCAAAGGCCTTTTGGTCGGTAGATGGTGATCAAATACTTCTTTTTTTACAATTAGAAAACAGAGGCAAAAATCAAAACTTATTACTGAATTAAAAGACAATGAAGGAAAAGTTTCTCATGATACTGATGAAATTTTAGATATCATTTATTCAAATCTTTATTCTTGTGTCAGAATAAATAACGATGAAAAACAAGATGTTGAATTTTCATAACAGAACAATAGACACTTCAGATTATGAAATGTGCGAGTCTAATATTACTTTTGATGAGATCTGTCGTTAGGTAAACATGATGAAAAAGGAAAAGCCCAGGTCCCGATGGACTAACTTGTAAATTTTATTGCAAATTTATAAATGAATTTTAGAATATATTTTTCACATTTTCAACTGCATTGAAAATGAAGGTCAGTTGTCACGGTCAATGTAGCATAATAAATTTGATTTTTAAAAGAAAGGCGAGAAAAACGATATAAAATCTTACCGACCAATCACATTAGTTAATATTGAGTACAAGATTTTAGCCCGAATTATGGCCAATAGACTAAAATTTACACTGACAAAGATCATATATAATACAAAAACTAGTTTTGTAATAAGTCGAGATATATCAGACAGTAGAATTAACGTTATCGATTTAATGGGTGAAGAAGATTTAGGAGCTTATATTTTAAAACGAATCAAGAAAAGGCCTTTGATAGAGTTAGTCATGATTTTTATTTAGTGTTTTAGAAAATGTGGTTTTGGAGAAAAATTTAGAAAATGGATACCAATTTTCTACACGAATGTTAGAAGTTCTGTTAAGTGTTATGGACATTTGACCCCAAATTTCAGCTTTAATAATAGAATAAAACAAGGATGTCTAATAAGTTCTATCCTATACACGATTGTTTCAGAAACATTAGGACAAGCAATTCTACAAAACACGGAAATTACTGACATAGAAATACATTGCACAAATATTTATTCAACTATTTTTCAGCAAGCAGATGACACAACCTTTTCCTAAGCAAATAAAACGTCATTTTTATTGTTTTAGATATTCTTAAAAACTATAGTGGTGCTTCAGGTGCAAAAATCAATAAAGAAAAATCTGAACTTCTAATTTTGGGAAATAGTAATTTGTTACAAACTGACATTGAGCAATTAGGTATTAAAATATGCGAGAATGTAATAGAAGTTTAGTGAATTATTGAGAATATTTTAAGACAGTCAAGAATTGACTTCATTTAATTTCTCAAAGTTTGAATCCATTTTTTTTAAATATTTATCATAATGACTCCAGTTTTAGTGACCATAGTTTTGTGTCAATGATTTTAAATTTTAATACTGTAGACACTATAACTGGTTTGGGGATTTTAAATAACAATCACTACATGACGAACTTTTGTAGAAAACATTAAGAAAATAATCCATAAAGAGGTGTACTCTGATTTTATTTTTCCCAGTCCTCTCACTAGGAAGGATACTTTAAAATACCGTTTTAAAAACTCGCCAATGTGTATAGTACAGAGGAAAAAAGAAGAGAAAATTAAGATTATTATAGAATTCAAAATAAGTTACAAGAAATATCCGCTAAGTAAGCTAGTGGTGTTTGTATTACAATGAATCAGTATGAAGATTTAAATTATAAATTAGCGGAGATTGAGAAAATAAATATCAAGGCGCCATATTAGATCAAAGGCCTTTTGGTCGGTAGATGGTGATAAAATACTGCTTATTTTTACAATAAGAAAAACAGAGGCAAAAATTAAAACTTATTACTGAATTAAAAGACAATGAAGGAAAAGTTTCTCATGATACTGGTGAAATTTTAGATATCATTTTAATTTCTATACAAATCTTTATTCTTGTGTCAAAATAAATAACGATGACAAAAACAGGACGTTGAATTTTCTTAACAGAACAATCGGCTCTTCAGATTATGAAATGTGCGAGTCTGATGTTACTTTTGATGAGATCTTTCGTTAGGTAAACATGATGAAAAAGAGAAACCCCAGGTGCCGACGGACTAACTTGTAAATTTTATTGCAAATTTATAAATGAATTTTAGAATATATTTTTCACATTTTCAACTGCATTGAAAATGAAGGTCAGTTGTCACGGTCAATGTAGCATAATAAATTTGATTTTTAAAAGAAAGGCGACAAAACGATATAAAATCTTACCCAACAATCACATTAGCTAATGTTGATTACAAGATGTTATCCCGAATTATGGCCAATAGACTGAAATTTACACTGACAAAGATCATACATAATACAAAAACTAGTTCTGTAATAGGTCGAGATATATCAGACACTGTATGTAGTATAATTAACGTTATTGATTTTATTTATACATACACAGATCGAGAAAAGGCCATTGATAGAGTAAGTCATGATTTTTAATTAGTGTTTTAGAAAATGTGGTTTTGGAGAAAGATTTAGAAAATGGATAACAATTTTCTGTACAAATGTGAAGTTCTGTTAAGTGTAATGGACATTTTACCCAATATTTCAGCTTTAATAACGGAATAAAACAAGGATGTCCTTTTAAGTTCTATCCTTCACACAATTGTTTCAGAAACATTAGGACAATCAATTCTCCAAAACACGGAAATTACTGGTATAAAATACATTGCACAAATATTTATTCAACTATTTTTCAGCATGCAGATGACACAACCTTTCCTAAGCAAATAAAACGTCATTTTTTTATTGTTTTGATATTCTTAAAATCTATTGACCCTTCAGGTGCAAAAATCAATAAAGAAAAATCTGAAATTCTAATTTTGGGAAATAGTAATTTGTTACAAACTGACATTGAGCAATTAGGTATTAAGATATGTGAGGATGTAATAGAAGTTGAAGGAGTTTGGGTCGGAAAATTTCATGAAAATGCAATATCTTAAACTGGGAGAAGAAAATCAACTCCATAACTACTGTTTTAAATTTATGGAAACAGAGATATTTTTCACTTCATGGTAGATTTGCTGTTATATCATCTCTACTGGTGTCAAAATTATGGTACACACGTTTACATTGTAGACTATTCCTTCTAAGTACTTTTTACAAATTAAGAAAATATGTGTTGATTTTATATGGAATTTTGAACCTCACCATGTGGCTTATGAAAAAAATTCAGAAAATTCTAATGGTGGTTTACATTTTCCAGACATGATGCTTAAAATGTTTGCCTTTAGGCTAAAATTTCTAAGTAGACTATTAAATTCGGATTATTTTGCTCTGTGGAAACATATTTGTACATACTTCTTTTCGAAAATAGAAAACATGAATCTTGGAAAAGAAATATATTGTACTTTGCGATTTAAAACTGTCTTCTTATTCAAAACTTCCTTTTTCGTTCAAAAATGTTGCTTGCAAGGAGCAAAACTTAAATTTCCTTTGAAGCTAATGAAACCAATATTCACAAGATACCATTGTTTGTTAACTCCAGTATTAAAAGAGAAGGTAAATTATTAAATTATAAACCTTTAATTTTGCAGGAATAACAAAAGTTAAACATTTAATATATGAAGTAATTCCTGGTTTTCTGAAATTTATTGCAATCCAGGAAATTTTATCTGAGAAAGATCCTGAATTTTCAAGTACTTCATAGAACTTTGTTTACTAGAGTTAAACTTTTGAAATGTAACATGTCTGGTAATGACACTTGTCTGGTGTGTAAACAATCTAGAGAAGATTTAGAACGTATGTTTATTAATTGTGTCAATCTGTCACAATTCACTAATTTTCTGAAAGATTTTTAATAAATTTAATGTTCAATGTTGATGATGCCTTTGCAAATGCGCTTGATTTTGACCAAACGATGTTAATGGCTTTTTAAAGAAAGTAACGGTTTTAATTTTTATTTCGCAAATTGTATTATGAGTATTGCAAGATTTAGTATCTATAAAAGAAGAAATTTCGTATTGCTGAATCATCAAGCTAAACTTAATTTAGTAGACTATTTTAAAACATTGTTAGAAAAATACATCTCTCACTTTTTATCTTTTAAATCTGAGAAAAAAAACATTTATTATTAGAAAATATTTTATATCCGACAATCCTGTTATTAAAGTAACCGATAACCATGCAGGATATGTATTAATTCTAAACTGTACTATAGTTGATATGTAATAAAATTAACATATTTCAACTTTTGTTGAATTGCTTCTGATATGTTTTAATTGACTACATGTAGCTGTGCGTTTGTGACATCAGGTACTGTCTCGTGAATTTTTAATGTACATATTTGAATGACATTTTATCAAGAGAAAAAAAATGTATAGTTCCTCATCAAAAGTTATGTATTTAAATCTTCTTCTAACTAAATCTAAAACTATCTAAAAAGCAATTTATTTTGATACTTCAAAACACAAAAGTGACAGATCTAAACTTTGCAGAGTTGATTTTTAGTTTGGCATTTTAAGTCTGTTTACATTCAAATGAATTGAGAAGATCAGGAAAAACGTAAATAAGAAAAGAAAAAAAATCCTAACGGCCAAAGGTTCACCAAAGGTGGACATCCAAACATTTTAATACAGCTTTCGTACATTTTCACGAGAGTAACGAACGAGTTCGAACACAAAGGAAGCATGTGTTACCTTCCCACGATAACACTGAGAGTCTATTAATCCGGTAAAATGGCATTTTTAATCAAATTTATTTTTGAAAATTAAAGCATATCAAAATGAATTTTCCATTTAATATCTGAAAATAGTATATAACGTACATTTATATCCGATACGTTGCTAATGTTAACCACGATTACACACATTTGCGCGGGAAGTATTTAAGCATGCATTTTGATTTTTAATGTTTACACCATTACTATTTTAATGACATTCTTGAAGTATGATGAAATAGAGACACATCGGGTGCGCCAATCCTAAATCCGCCCATGAGCTCTAATTATAAAACTTGATTTGTGCATTTACATACACATTTGAACATCAGAATGTACATAAAGAACACACGACCAATCTTGGTGATTGAAAAGTAAACATTTTGGCAGAAAACACAATTACACGCTGAAAGAAAGATTCTACAGGTAAGCTTAAAGACCTGTATCCAACTGTGCGTATGGACTCATCACAAGGCAGTAAGGCGTGTTACCTTACCGAGGGAGGGGGAGTGGCGGTGGTGAGAATATCCACAAGACTTATAAAACGAGCCCCATTATATTTTATTTGGTGTAAGTGTTTACCATTTAAGGATGTTTTCATATTCAGAATTTAGCAAGTTTGTTTTTGTTTTTGTTTTTTGTGTTGTTTTGTTGTGGGAGTGGGAGGGTCCTCTATATTTGCCTTGGTACTTTCTTAGGTTAAATAAAGCAAAGATGTAATTGTTTTGGGGAAGGGATAGTATAGATTTAGAACACTCTTTATGTTTTCTTCTTCTGAAGAGCATATGTTTAGCAAATTTTGTTGAGTATTCTCCTTCGGTTCTAAATTCCAATGTAACGTTTCATGCAGTGCAATGGTTCTTAATCGGCAAACATGGAGACTAAACGTCATCGAAGTCCCATGAATATCTTGATTAAGATAACATAAACATGTCATATTTAAAAAAAAAAAAAATAAAAGTCAAAATAAAGGCTTTCTTAAACGGGTCTCACGTATGATTCGTCAAATTGTAAGAAAACTCTGATGAGAGGATTAATGACACACAAGCACCCATATCTTAAAGAAGTTCTAAACCATCCCAATCAGCCAATCAACTGTACCAAAACAAAATCTTGGCAGTCATTCCACAATGAGCCTTACTTTTTGAAATAAGGGCACGTATAGTAAAGCAACATTTACAATATTTTTTCTTCAAATTTCATCAGCATACCTTTGTGCAGGGTATATTGAAATACTCCAGTATAAATCTTTCAATCCTCTAGAAAATGATATTATCCTCAGTTTTCATAGATATCTTTCGCATTTGGCATGACCTCGAAGTGTCTGTAATATTTTGAAGAAGAAAGGCTAAAGATACAAAAGAGACATACTAACGCATTAATCGAAAACAAACTGACAATGCCATGGCAAAAACAAAAACGATAAAACGACAAACAGCAGTATACAAATAAATACAACAGTAGTATACCGGTGTTCAAAAGTCATAAATCGATTGAGAGCAAACAAATCCGAGTTACAAACTAAAACCGAGGGAAACACATCAACTATAAGAGGAAAACAACAATACAACATAGAAAACCAAAGACTAAGGATTACGAACTCCTCCAAAAACCGTGTTGATCTCAGGTACTCCAGTAGGGTAAGCAGATCCTGCTCCACATGTTGCACCCGTTTTGTTACTCATGTACGTACAAACCCGGTGATAATCATATTCGGAACGTCACATTCGAGAAAAAGTTGACGTGATTGTGGTTACAACAATTGGAACATACCCGTCGTCATCTGTGAAACAGTTATTCCAGAACGGCAAACCAACTCGTGATTGTCCGTAAATTGTTTTTAGCACAGACACCTATTTGTGGAATGTAATTGTTATTGGTAATTTACTATGTAGTCCACAATTGACATCACAATAGACTAGAAGATAACATTTATACCTGTCTTTAATTGGGGTAACCATGTTGTTGCTATTTAAATAGGGTGTCATCCATATCTTTTCTACATTTTAAACTCCTTTTCTGGTTCATTTTAAGAAAAAAGTTTTGCACAAACATGACACATTTTATCACAACAGCTTACCACTGTGTTTATCTTTTCATAAAATGTTTCATGTCAGGAAATTGGCTTAGTGTTTGTTGATGCATGTCAATAAAAATCACAAGGACCTCATAATAAAGACAAAATCCAAGCACTTTCTTGGACGATAGTGTGGTTAAGAAATTATAACATATCTGAGGTCATCACTGACACATATATAGCATAACGATAAATCCAATCATAATTTACTCCTTTAAAAATTCGAATGATGTACTAACTTTATCACCAGGGCATCTTAGTTCAATAACTTCCTAGTATACAGCAACCCTCTGGTTGATTTAATTATTCTGTATATATCTATTCTGGTTATACAACTCCTTAGTGTATTATATCCTCAACTTTAAAATTTTAAGTTTGAGTGGGCCTAAATAAGGAAATCCAGAAAAAAAACGCTTCGGATGCAACAAATCTATAATCTAAAAGTTCTATTTTCATTTATTCATTAGAATAATTCAAATTTAGTAGACTCATATCTAATTCTTTATACTAAAATGCTATTATAACACAAACCATTGTACTGGGAGAAGAAAGTTTCTGTTTTGATAGGTATGCAAAACACGAAAATGTCCGATACTTAAATAAATAAGACATTAAGGTTTACATTTATTATGATAAAATCAAATTGACTTTATGTCAAAATTTCAGGTAATGATCAACTGTATATATAAACTTCTTATCCCAACAGAAGTATCTATTTCTCAGCAATCTATCCTATCATTGAACAGCTTGTGTAAAATCAGTTTTATGAATTCTATCTACAAAATCAACAACCATTATTTTGTTCTCATTGTACATGATGTATATAAAACAATTATAAATGTATTTGTAGTTAACATCTTCAAACGTCCAAACATGTTCATATCTAAATTCTAGGTAAATGCTTCATAATTCTCGCAAGTAATTTTGTAGCTTCACACTGTATTCGCTGAAGGTTATATTTCCGTGGATTGTTATCTCCAGGATGTAAATTATTATATGGATTTGTCGGATCTAGAATGACGGGTTGTGAACTGCAAAACAAAACGAATTAATGTTTCAACGAGTTAAAATATGTTTACAACAAGGTCAAGTAAATCAAATTATGAAATGTGAATAGTGTTTAGACAGAACAAGAGAACAAGACTACATGCAGATAAGCACAATAGTGTATTGTACTGAAAGGAGATACAGGGTACAAATCTATGAGATAGAAACCCAACAAGAACAAAAAACTAAAATATCTTTAGAGGTCGAGAAACTTTCTTCAACAGACGGTTGTTTATACAATATGTAAAAACTCTTTATTTTGGCCGAGTCTAGAAATGTTCTGAATAACTCTTAGTATCATAGATATGTCGTCAACAGCAAGCCCCCAAAAAAAAAAAAACCAACACAAATAGAATTAAAAAAAACGTCAGTACATTGAGAATTGAAAATGAAAACCATGAAAAACAATTTTGATTTTGGATGGGTACATAAACATGTGACGGGGTTATAGCTCAGCCTCCCTTTATGTGTTGTTAATATCTAAATGTTTTATCGTGTCTATATAGCTGTCCGAATGTCGGACAGTGTATGACGTTATGAGAGTATAATTCAGATTTATTTACCAATATCTGGTTGATAATTTTGTTTATATAACGTCGCGGCTGTTTCTGAATGACAAGATATGGTGTTATTGACACCTTTCGAATTATTCCTCTCAAATCAGTTTGATATTCCATCTTTAACAAGAAGGCCGTACTGTGATTTTGAGGCAAAGCTTAGCAATAAAGCTCTATTCATTTTGTTGTCAATAACAAAACAAATTGTAAACAGTAAACAAGAAAATAAACTATTTTGTCGTATCAAAATGTGCTGACAGTTGCTGAAAAAACTCAAAGACCTTCAATTGATGTTATGAAAATACGCCGTCCTACAGTCTAAACTTGGGACTTTATTTCATAGAAGACCTCACACAGTGTAATACATTGTAGGGAAGACATTTTGAGTGCTACTGGTTTAACAAAAGGGCTATTGTTAATTACAAGAACAATTTCAGACACGACACATGAATGAAATGATGTGTTACTTTAATTGGTATATTACAAAGTTGGTAATACAATTGATGTCACTGTTATTTAAAATTGATTATTTAACACATTCTTCAAAGTAGGCTACCAAAGATGAATACCCTATTATAACTGTCAACAGATTGCTAGTAATTGTAGCTGATAGAAATGTTGCAAACCTGAAGAATATTTGTCTCGAATCCAACACACTGATGAAAAAGGTTCGAAATATGTTGCATTGAATTAGATGTAAACTATCAAAAGAGGTTTGCACATCATAAACATCAATAAAATGTATTACATACAAACATTGTAAGCTATGTATTTTCTAATAATGAAAACAAAATGAAAAATAAATGTTTTAAAAAATTGCGAAATTACAATTAACCCATTTCATGTTTCATTTTTCGGATGAATATGTTGTTAAAAGAAATTTCAAAACTGTTTTCCTAAAAGCAGATTCAAAAGTACCAGTGGCATTTCTATACATTGTTGATTTATAAATAAATGGTGGTTTTAAACCAATGTTACATGAACCCGACCCTACCACCACTAAAACGTTATATATTTAGTACTTGAATACCAATCTTTTGATGGCATACAGTACCTAACTTATAACTTTTAGTTACATACATCAATGGTTATAAAGTCTTTCTACATGTATGTCTTATCAATATTAATGTTCCGTGGCTTGAAATAGTGGAACTATTTATTTTACTCTAGAAGGTTAAATTCTTTTAGATTTAAAAAAAAAAATGACAGATTGGGGATTTTAACAAATATTCAAAATATCAGGTGGATCGCGGAGCAGACATTGTTGCATTTTGCCACACATTTACCAGGCATAGAACCTTATACGTAACCCTTTTTACTATTTTACTATATGGAATAACCAAAGGCAATATTGTGACCCTGATAACAACCGTTTGAAAACGTTTGGTTTCTGCTTTGATCGGGCTTCAACAATAATATTATGCCTGACTGAGTAAATTTTCTATTCTGAAAAGTCACACACTTTGCAACAAGACAATTAAAAGGTCTCTTTTGTACCTAAAGGAAATTAAGTTTTCTTATCTCCTCAAGTCGTTGTGAATCTAACATGTAATTTGTCAAAGTTGACATGGTGGAGCTGAACAAGGCCCTTTTTTTAGTTTTAATATAAGGGCGACATAATACGTGCACAAAATAATTAAAAAAAGTTTAAAACTGCGACACGCATATTCCTGGTTCATTTTATGAGATATCATAGACACCCACATTTAAAATGAAAATATGCATTTACTTACACAAATAATGTTACTCACCTATGGATACTATTGTAGTTTTCTGGTGAATAATAGTCTGTCCACGTAATTTTCAGTTCACTATAGACGCAAATAGACCGTATAGCTGCACATAGTAAGTCAACAAAGTGGAATCGACGGGAAGTATCATCATTTCTGAATTCATGGACAACAATCATTTCAATACATGTAGACGTTAAACCTATCTAAAAGAAATTTTGCTTTATATTAAATGTAAGTCTGATTTCAATCACAACATACACAATATATCAATCACCCTCTAAATACCCAAATACCCGAGTCCAAGAGGATTGATTGGTGTGTAAAATATAGTCATCCATAGACTTCTCCCGTTCGGCGGAAAATCCTTGCTTAATGAATCCACTTTCATTAAACTGGTTACTCATAACAAATAATCTCTCGATTGCATAAACAGTGAATCGGCATGAAAGTTGATGTTCATGACAACTTCGGTAGTACTTCACGAACGCATGAGTATATGATACGATGTATTAAAGTATATTTTGACATTCTTTCCTAGATCACTCTGTATTGTTACAGATACGATAAGTTTACACTACATTTGCGAACATGTAAACAAAATAAAAAATGAAATAATGAAGTCTGATAGACTAATAATATCTTATTATCATCTATATTATGTTATTTTGTAGATTTTAAATACTTTTCAATTTTCGAATTTTAGGTGCCAAAAGTAACCTTATCATACTATCTCCTTATTAAGTGTTAATTTCATTTTGTTCAAATCGAATTGAAGTGTTCATCAAAACAATATTTTTAAATATCTGAAGTATAGCAACAAATAAAAAACTAAACACAAAAATTACAAAGTAATGTTTATTTGCAAGTTGAAATATCTATTTGAAGTAAAACTAAATCCAATGTTAAATGTTATGTAATTAATAAAATATGAGATTTTTTTTCTCGAAAAGATAATATGCTCTGGAAAGTTTCCTCTACTTTCAGAATGTGCGTCCATTTCGCTGAACTAGTATACATTATTGTTTAGGGCCAGCTGAAGCCCGACTCTGGGTGCTGGATTCTCTCGCTGCGTTGAAAACCAATTGGTGGCCTTGTAAATGTTGTACTATTTCTGTTCTTTGGTCGGGTTGTTGTCTCTTTGACACATCCCCGTTTCCATTCTCAATTCTATTAAACATTTAGAAATTGAACTGCTTATACTTCGTGCTAACTAGACTACGTTATTGCACATTATCTCTTACTTTCAAATAGAAAATGTGGTATATTTTATGTAGTATATTGCACATTATTCTTAAAAATGGTGTTCGCACTATGTCGCATGAGTTGATTTGATAAAACGTTGAGTGATAGTGCATCACATCTACAAAGTAAGCAACAAATAAAAATATAATGTCTAGCTTAACTACCACAGTTTTAGTCTTAGTTTATATTTTATTGCAGACCCAATTGTTGTTTTTATTTTTATTTTTATTTCTTGATTTTGCGTTTAAATAAACACACACCCTGCAAGATAGTTGTAAAAATTAATAGAAATTCCTAATCAATCATGAGGAAACCAAACGAGAAAGGATTTTATCTCTAAAGCATAGGTGCAGATAAAAAATAATTTGACCTCGGTGAGATCATTTACATTGACTGTTTAACAGTTGTTTGTTTCACTTCAAAGAACAGAAACAATAGACACATATATATTATCTGTTGTCCTTGTATTGTAGCGAAAAACAAAGATATATATATAGATATAAGAAGATGTGGTATATCTTAAAAGGTTCATCTTAAAAACTTAATAAGGATATTAAGAGATTCGTGCATAGTTACAATCAAATGAATTTACCCATTCTGTATGATTCCAGTATTTCAGTAGTCTGATGACATCTTTAATAACTGACGGACTTTCCTTTATAAAATCAATCTGTAGCTTTGATAGGCATTTCGAATATAAATCTAAACACACATTATCAGATTGTTTCATCTCCTTGTAGATAGCTTCCAAATTCGCTTTTGCGTCGGCATTGTCTGTCGATAGAATATTTAAGGAATACTATTTCATTAATTAAAAGCTACATGTTATGTATGTTTGTATGTTAAGGCCTCTTGATTGGTAACTTGATATCGAAAAGAAAAAAAAATTATGAATATATCATATGACATTCTTTAGAATATGTCAAGCAATTTTAAATAATACATTAAACGATAACATAAATTACCAAAATATTGGATAGTAGAACACCATCAGTAACATCTAGCTGCTTTGAAATAAAACAGATGCTGCACATCACAGATGCAACCTTGATAACAACTAACTTGAACAAGGAATAAAAACATATTGATGTTGGACTTAAAAAGAGGTAGAAGATAAGAAACCTACACACAAAACTCATAAGTAGAAAAGAAACACCGACACCGTCATGAATAAAAAAAGACAAACAGAAAACAACAGTTTTAAAATATTACATAGAAAGATAAAATTGAGCAACAGGAACTAATCAAAACAGGGATGATCTCAAATACTCTGGAAGGGTAAGCAGATACTGAATAGTATTGAACATCTGTTGTGTTGCTCATTGTAATTAAAACTGGGTGATAAGTCTCGACTGGGCGGATTTGAAACATATCCATGGACATCTGTGAAACACTCATTCCATAACGTTCAACCAACTCGTAATGGCGTTCACACAAACTGTGAAGGGATGACGTCAAATCTAACACTTGGTATTTTTGTTGACAAGCTTGAAATACCTGTACCAAGTCACGAATATGACAGTTTTTTCCTCCTTCCTTTGGTTGATAACGTTTGATTTTGTCAGTTTTAATAGATTTCTTTTGGAATTTACCTTGGAGTTCGTATTTTGTCATACTTCTTTTAATGTACAACTTTATCAAAATCATGGCTCAATTCTTCGATATTTTCGGTTGATAACGCTCTTCAACGCTGTAGTATTGATTTGACTTTGCAACTGTTTTGATTGGAGCGCCACCGGTGATTGTTCATGTTGTTATATAGACGCATGATGTGCACCAAATGGTATTTTTATGAGTGTTTTCTACAAGGTCTGCCTCATATGACTAAAGCAACAAGTCGACACGAAGAGAAACATAGTTGATTTCCATAGAAAAGTTTATTGTTTTTTAAAATACGTCCTCTAAACGTACCTTATAAGCATGTTGTCAATAAAACTACCAAGCATATTAATAATGTTAGTAGAGAATGTGTTGTTTGAATCAGAGTCTTTTTTCAACGTATGGTATATTTAAACAAGATTTTAATGAACAAAGTTGGACTAATTCGTTCAATCTGTTATGAAGTAAAGCTGTAAAAGCAGAGAAGAAAACTGTTTTACACCATTGTAAGATGTAATATATTCAGATTACATTTGCTCGAAGAGATCTTTAGAATGTTTTAGTATTCAAACTTTATGCAAGCAAGCAAAATGCAGAAACTAAAAAGATAGCCGCGTTTTACGATCTTGTAACTAATCTTATGCAAGAAAAGGAGAAACCGAGAAGTATATTTTAGGGTATTTTAATTTTCAATTCTGTTTTTCCCCATTTGAAAGCATATATTTTCCTTTTAAAACAAAATGACCATACATATATTGAGCTGAAAAGACGGCATAATGTTTTCATCCATTATCAATCAATATGGAGATAATATGCTTACCAATATCGTTTGCAATGTTGAAAATACTCTACTGAAATGCTAAGTCATTGAGACAGACATGTAATGAGGTAATATATGCAGAATTCTCCTTTTCCATTTTGCTGAATACAATTTATTATCACGTTATATTCGGTCTTTTCGGTTATATATCTCTTCACGTGTTTAGATCGTATATGTTCCTGGCTTACAACTGTTTTGGTTTGAGCATTTAATGAAGGTTTATTGAACGAAAATGAAACTTTGTTTTCATTTCAGCCGAAGAAAATATATTCTATATTAAAAGGAGATCCAGACTCTTAATTCGGTATTTCAATTTTCTTATTTTGACGTAACGTTCATAGTTTACGTTGTTTATTTTCTATCGCAATGAGAGTATGCCTCCATTCACCTGGAACGTCATGGCTGGTCAATATTTTAATTGTATGGCAATATTAACAATTTGTTCTTAGAAAGAAGTAATCGTAATTCAGCGCTATTCTGGATTTTAATGAAATGCACATACATTTAACTCTCGATCAACTGCATCTTGATTAAAATGATTAATGAAAGATAAATAGTTCTAGAGATACAATCGACTGAATATATATACTGTGGATTCATTTATTTTCGTGGGTACCAATTTTCGTGGATTAAGGAAAACTTACACATGTTACATGTCCGTGGATATTTAATTTCGTGGTTTTGCCGAAGTCTTCATACAAGCCTATAGCAAATTTGTTATTCGTTGAACATTTAATTTAGTGGTTCACTTGTACCCACGAAATCCACGAAAATTGGTATCCAACGAATATTAATGAATCCACAGTATCTATAGAGCATGCAAAAATATGCATTTCTTCAATTTTAAATAACAGATTTGCAATGGATTTATTTAGACCATAACCATAATTTCGAAATTAATTTTAAATTTACTTCGCTTTTATGTACAATGTACGTTCATAGACCTCTTTTCCAAATTCTTAATCCATTTTTGTCTAGAATTATAAATGTTTCACAAATAATTTGTTATTTTCAGATGCAATTCAAAGAGGTCTAAATTCGTACAAAATGTCAGAAAATTAAAACCGAAATACAATTGATATTAAAATATATGATTCCATTTCACAAATATGGTACATAGCTGTCACGTGAGATGAACAGCCTCGTCATGATGTCAGAACATGCTCGTCAATTATATTGTTAACATGTCTTAATTTTTGTCTTGAAGAACTCATGGATTTTATCTAGTGCCAGGATTTAAACTTATCCAAACTTTTATTTATTTCGAAGTTTTGGCGTTTCTGAAATTAGATTAACGTGAAATCACGGTTTTCAGTACGTAACCACGTAAGTGCAAGTTATATAACTTGGTGAACAATATGGCATCTCAGATTGATGACGATCCAGAAAGTAGGACACTAGACTTTACTGATGATGACCATAACCCTAACACTAGCCAGCAATCTGGAAAGGGTGTAGATGATACTAGAATACCCAAAGACTTTAGGGATTCTCAAACTCATGAATCTGAATCTGATGATGATGATATGTCATCGATGTCGATTGACACTTTAATACGCTTGCAACACAAGCAGATGAAATATATGCAAAAACTAACAGAACATTTAGGTTCTAAATCTGATAGTGTGTCGGACAGTGCAAATAAAAACACAACAGCACAACACGATAGCACACGTGGAACGAAAAGATCCCATTGTAATGACGTGGAAGATAACATTTCAAATAAACACTTAAAAGTTGCAGATGATCCCCAGCATGACACAGAATCTGTTGATGACCTAGATAAACTTGTGTGTAGCTTTGAAAATGCTGAGAGCGATAACCTTGATAAATCTGATAACGTCACTGATGACGAGGATCATAACGAGGTCAATGAATTAATGGATGAAACGAGCGAATTTTATAACAATTCTGAAGAAACTAGTGCGGCTATTGAAGAAAGCTTAGCAAAATCCGTCAATACTTCTCTTAGATCTAAGATCCCGATTCAAAATTCAAAGAAATTAAATCAAAATACAAAAGACCAGAAAACTGTCAAAATCTAATGATCCCTTCAGTAAATGAAGAAGTTTGGGGAGAAAAACACGCCATGATCAACGCTATCAGATCACGTGATCTTAAATTACAGAAAATAATGGGGTACGTCATCAAAGGAATGATACCAGCAATAGAAACGACAAATGACATCTTGAAAGCTGCCCTAAAGAAAAACACATTTGAGCCAACAAAAAACCTAAGAAAAATGACAGATGGTATCCGAATGTTCGCAGCTTCTTATACACAATTGAACCAATACAGGAAAGAAAATTTCAAACCAATTATGGTTGGAAAGTTTAAGAAACTTACTTATACAAACAACTCTGTATCTGATCAATTGTTTGGGGATGATTTGCAGAAGAAAATTGAAGATATTCAAAATCAAAGAGAATATCCGCAAAGGATTTACCGGATTTACCGACAAACCATCAACAAGTGGTTATAATTATAATCAAAATTCTGCTGAAGGGTACAATAACAATAAAACTGGAAATGGCAAAAGTCGTTTTTTAGACCAGCGAAACTCCTTCCCGAACAAACGAGGAAGAGATGGGGGGAGACAGTTCCACAAACCAAACAATCGTTAGTTCCACAGGTTAGTCAGTTTAAACAATTAGATAAGAAAAGTAAATGTGAATTTTCAAATCTTGTTAATACTCCTGAAAACTTTAGAGCCGGGAAAGTAAAATACAATCTTGAAAGTTGGAAATCAATAACGAGTGATAAATCAATTCTATAAATGTTGACAGGTTATCGGTTACAATTTCACACCTTACCACCAGGTCGTAACAGTTGTAATAATCCTTCGTTTAATGAAGATGAACACATCGAGTGATTTTGAATTTAAAATCTTTAAATGAATATATAGAGAATTAGCATTTTAAGATGGATAGTTTAGGCACCGCAAATAATTTAATGAACCGTAATTGTTATTTTGGTAGTATAGACTTGAAGGATGCATTTTTTAGTATTTCTGTCAGAGAGTCTGATCGTAGATTCTTCCGATTCCCATGGAATGGGAATTATATCAATTTACATGTTAGCTCAAGGTCTAAGTACTTTCCCACGTGTTTTACAAAGATAATGAAATGTACTTTTTCTGACTTACGCAAGAGAGGTCATTGCAATTCAGCTTATATCGATGATTCTTTATTAATTGGACAATCTTATGAGGATTGCCTTGCTAACATTAATGACACAGTTGCGTTATTTGATAAACTAGGTCTTACAATTCATCCGAATAAGTCCGTTTTCGTTCCGACACAAGAAATTCAACATCTTGGGTTTATGTTGAATTCACGGGAAATGACAGTACGTCTTACGCAAGAAAAAGCACAAAAATTCATGGAATAATGTAAACAAATTTTACGCAAGGAATACGTTTCTATCAGAGAATTTTCTGAATTAATAGGAAAAATGGTAGCAAGCGAATACGGGGTTCTGTATGCAAAATTATTTCACAAAAGACTGCATATAACTAAAAACGAACAGTTAAGGAAACACCGAGGCAATTATGACGCAAAATTCCGTCTCAATGAAATGTGTAAGCAAGATATTAATTGGTGGATCGATAATATAGAGACCAGCAAGAAATACGTGTGTGTGGGAAATCCCGAAATTATAATTAGATCAGATGCGTTTTAACGGGATGGGGCGGAGTTTATGAGAGTCAATCTACAGGCGGTAGGTGGTCAGATGAAGAAAACTCTTATCACATTAATCAGTTAGAACTGTTAGCTGTGTATTTAACACTGAAGTCTTTTTGTAGCAACGCGTCATGTGTACATATACACGCACAGATAGATAACACAACTGCTGTGACGTATATAAATAAAATGGGCGGTATGAAGGAGAATCTCAATGAATTGACAAGGGAGATTTTGTTATGGTGCAAAATAAAAAACATCTGGTTAACTGCTGCCCATTTACCGGGGAGTGAAAATTGCCAAGCTGACTATGAATCGCGTAATAGCAATGATGACACAAAATGGGAATTAGATAGTAATGTTTATATAAAATTGAACAATATTTTGGAAGCCCTGATATTGATTTATTTGCTTCACGGTTAAATTACAAAGTTACACCATACTGTTCTTATAGACCAGATCCGAATGCAAAACTTGTTGATGCTTTAACTTTTAATTGGGGAACAAACTTTAATTATATTTTCCTCCTTTCAGCATACTAGGAGCAGTATTGAAGAAAATTGTACAGGACAAGGCACATTAATCAGTTAGAACTGTTAGCTGTGTATTTAACAATGAAGTCTTTTGTAGCAACGCGTCATGTGTACATACACACGCACAGATAGATAACACAACTGCTGTGACGTATATAAATAAAATGGGCGGTATGAAGAAGAATCTTAATGAATTGACAAGTGAGATTTTGTTATGGTGCAAAAATAAAAACATCTGGTTAACTGCTGCCCATTTACCGGGGAGTGAAAATTGCCAAGCTGACTATGAATCGCGTAATAGCAATGATGACACAGAATGGGAATTAGATAGTAATGTTTATATAAAAATTGAACAATATTTTGGAAGCCCTGATATTGATTTATTTGCTTCACGGTTAAATTACAAAGTTACACCATACTGTTCTTATAGACCAGATCCGAATGCAAAACTTGTTGATGCTTTTACTTTTAATATTGGGGAACAAACTTTAATTATATTTTCCTCCTTTCAGCATGCTAGGAGCAGTATTGAAGAAAATTGTACAGGACAAGGTAGATGCAATCGTAATAGCCCCGTTATGGCCAACTCAACCTTTGTTTCCGAACATTCTACAGTTACTTGTGGATTGTCCCAGAATTCTACCAGTGAAGAAATCACTTGTGAAACTTTCGTTCAACAAAGCAAAAGTTCATCCACTCATCAACAAACTTCACTTGACAGCGTTCAAATTGTCCGGAGATCATTTGAAAGTCAAGGTTTATCAAAATCAGTTGTCGACATTATCATGCATTCATGGCGAGACTCCACAAGACGACAATATTGGAGTTATATCCAAAAGTGGGTGTGTTTTTGTGTTGAAAAACATGCTGATCCCATGTCATCAACTGTAAATTTAGTTTTAGAATTTTTAGCAAAACTTTTCCATTCAGGGATAGGTTATAGCGGACTCAATAATGCGCGATCTGCTTTGTCCTTATTTATTACACTTAATGGACACGATTCAATTGGCAAACATAATTTGGTCAAGCGATTAATGAGAGGAATATTCCAATTAAGACCTTCACTAACAAGAAACAATTTTACATGGAACGTGTCCGATCTACTCAATTACTTAGATATACTAGAAAATAACAGTTTGACGTTAAAGCAAATAACTTTGAAATGTGTTTCTTTATTGTCTTTGTTGACAGCTCAAAGGTTACAGTCTATTCATTTATTAGATATACGTAATTTAGAGTTTTCGAATGATATTGTTAAGATAAAAATAGGTGAAATTTTGAAACAAACTAGACCAGGAAAACATTTAAATGAAATTGTTTTAAGTAGTTTTATAAATACACATTTGTGCATTGTAACTTGTTTAAAATTATATATCAAAATGACTGAAAAATTTCGCGGGAAAGAAAAGAAATTTTTTGTAAGTTTTGTAGCGCCGTATAAAGGTGTAAGCAAAGACACTATATCCAGATGGATGAAAACAGTTTTGAAAGCAGCTGGTATAGATTGATCTGCATTTAAACCTCACAGTGTGAGATCAGCGTCTGTTTCTAAAGCTTGTAGTAAAGGTTTACCACTTTCGACAATTGTACGCACCGCAGGTGGACTAATCAATGCACTTTTCGAAAATTCTATAATAAACCTGTAACCATAGACACCAGTTTCTGTAATGCGATACTCAGTAATGCAATGTAAATATGTTGATTAGATAAATGTGTGAACTTTGTATATGTGTATTTATTACTGATCATAATCTCCAGGAATCTTTCGGATAAATAGATGCAATATCTCTAAACATTTCACGTGACAGCTATGTACCATATTTGTGAAATTGAATTATATAATTAAACGAAATTTTAATTGAAGTTTAATTAAAATTCCGTGAAACAATAGTGGTACATAGGTGTTAGGTGCTCACCCGTCCCACCTAATATTGCATCTATTTACTCTGAAGTCTGATATCATGACGAGGCTGTTCATCTCACGTAACACCTATGTATCACTATTGTTTCACGGAATTTTAATTAAACTTCAATTAAAATTTCGTTTAATTATATAATTTAAGTACTTAAGTACATATATTACGTACAGTTGTTCCAAACATTCACTATAGGCAACAAGTCAACCTTGATCCATTCGTTGTCTTTTCCTGCTTTGATATTGAATTGTATGGCGTATTTTGTTTTCCTTCAAAGCTTAGTTCAACATTTTTATCTGTGAATTTTTCTAAATGACCTGCAAGGCCAGTTAATATGTCATCAATTCTGCCAGCAAGGTCAACAACACTCTTTACATCCTTTAACTCCAGTAGAATGTCTACATCAGAAAAGAACGTACATCTGTCTCTTTCCCCAGTGATCCTCCTACAAAAAATTAAGAAAAGCTATTAATTCCCTTTAACCATCTTACCTCTCTTAAATATGATCATTATTACATACATGTAAGGGCATAATACTTAAAAGTTTCCGTCAACAACAAATCAATAGAAAAATAAGAAGATGTTGTATGTTGCCAATGAAACAACACAAAGAAATGAAGCTGTAACCAAATTCAGAAAATACGAAAATTAAATTCATTTATGAAGGAACAAGGAAGATACATTCACTAACAAAAGCCTCTTAGACATGTTCGGTTCCACACAAACCTGATCTTAATCGACCGATTAGTGATGATTATATTCAAACAACGCTAGGAATCATTTCAAGGTGGTGTGGCTATGATGACTACCTATCTGACTGAGCAATCAACTCGATAATGACGGTTCCACCTGATGTAATCACAAAACGTTTGAAAATAAATTTATATCGTATCAACATTTGCACAAATTTAGATACCTACATTGCGTTCTGAAAACTGCAATAATACATTCTCTAGGATCATTGTGAATCAGTTTTGGATACTTAAAATATCGAAATTTATGTTGGAGTACCCATTTGAATTAAGGGTATGTAAGTTAGAGAAAGAATTAAGACTTGCAACAAACCATCGAGATGTACCCTTCAGAGTTTTTGCAAGTTATCTTTAACGTGCACAGATAGTGCCACTATCCCTATACGAAGTATTCTTATGCTTATACCCCAGTCAACCTTTGAGTATAAAAGACACTAACTATTTAAACATAATGATCAAAATTATTACAAAATTCATGACAATTAAGCATTAAATCGTTTTTCTAAAACAGAAGGCAGGGGATAAAACATTTTGAAGAAATACGTTTCGTATTTTCATTTTCAATGTAATACAAGGCATGGGACAAAGTATTCAGATTAATAACAGTTGATAATATTACTGTTTGCAATGCCATATATGTGCATGCAGGAAAAACGCGAAGACGGTTTTACCTTTACTGTGAAACCGATACCATATAATGACACAATATTAAATGCATTGATAATTCATACGTAATTACTGTTTAAGCAGTCATTTTATTTCTGCAATCATGCTTGAGACGCTTCAAGATTCAGAATCTCATAAAAATAACAGTATTTAAATGCGTTTTTAGATACAAAATGTTTTAAATTATGTCTGTTTATGCTTGCTTTCTTTACGATCACTCGAAATCACGTTCCAAAGATAACAATACTATAACTACTTCAGATGACCAAATGTCATCCATCAAACGGGTTAAGGTAAGTTTTCTGCAATTGATTATAATTCATTGTAATTAGAATGATTGTTCCAGGATAAACTGTCTCGTGTGGTAGATTTATCAAAGTCATATTTTGGAAATAAGTTGACAATTTGATTTGCCCATCTCATAAGAAAGTCGTAATTTTTGTTATCAACTTTTGAAAATAAAACTGACACTTTTTAATATAATTAGAAAATGTATTTCGACATCATTGTTTAAATCAAACATCTTGGGGATTACATATCGCACTTCTGATTTTATTTCAAAGTCCTTAAAATACATTTCCGCGTCCAGGACGAACAATCTTGTGAGAAAATTGGTCCTCCCAAAAACAACAAAAATAAAAAAAAAAAAAAAAAAAAAAAAAACAACAAAACATACAAACACTAATAAAACGCTACTTTGTATTGAGATATACAATTTTTATATTATTATCATATCAAACTAATAAGGTCATTTCTTTTTAAAGCCAGGTTGTAAAATAGTTTTACATACTTCTTTAAAAGATCGTAATCATAAACTAAATATATTACCACAAATATTTTAGAACAGTTTTAAACTCCTTGATAATGGTCTTTGATACAATATCTATGGCATTTTACATCGGCTGACAAATTGCCTGTCTGGCCGTACAACTCTGATGAAAAATTCTTCTAGTTTTTCTTTGAATTGTAATTGCAAAATGGCGTCCGTGAAGATTCATCTTCTTGGTTATCATTTATATTCAACTGTTGGACAGATTCTGATAGGCCTCTCTGAGAAGATACTTCCGATAAATTGTCCTGTAACACATTTGAGACATTCATTCAACGAAACGATCAAAACAAATAAAACCATGAGCATCTGTCTTTCGTTATTGGTTTTTAAAGAACAGTGACATTTTCACAAACTAGTACCTCTAAATTCCGATAACAATTTCTTCTAACTTAAGAAACCCCAATGCTTACTGGTTGTCTTATGTAGTTGTTTATAAAATCAATAAAATGTCACCGCAAAATACCGGCCATAACATCTGACTCATCAAAACATTTAGTTGAAAATTATATAAACCGACACTTAAGTCCAATAAATCAGACAACTGGCGTGTGTTTTCCTGTCATACTTTACTCGTTCATAATGTAATTAATGGTTATTGTGTATTTCAACTTGTGCTGGATTAATATAAAAATGAATGAGGAGATGTTTATATGATTGCCAATAAGACAAGTAGCAATCAAAGTTAAAATGTAGTGATAGTAAGCAATTATTTCTTTTACGAAGGTTTCACAAATCTGAAAAATTCACGAAAGAAGAAAAAAATAAAAGGAAATCATTTTCAAGTTATGTATATTGTTTTATCATTCAAGCAAAATTTAATACTTTTTTTTTGTTTGTATGAACACTTTGTTGTAGTATTCATCTAACGTATTATTCACTGAACATAAATCTTTCACAGAAAAAACATATGTTTTGTAGAGACTGTAAATAGCAGTTGTGTGTGACCACCTATACATATATTTTATTAACTTAAAATTTATCGTTTAGAATGTTTTCTTTGAATTTCAAATTTTGAGGAAGTGTTTTTAAAGATTAGTCGCTTTTCGTGTGAAAAGATGTAAATAAGACAAACATTTTAAATTTAATTTATGACTCCTACATATGTGGTTTGTTTTAAGAAGTAGTCGTCGGCTGTTGTCTGCTCTATGGTCGGGTTGTTGTCTCTTTGATACATTCCCCATTTCCATTCTCAATTTTATATGTTATGTCATGCATGTGTGAGTTCAGATGGCGGATTATCTAGTCTCACCTCACTTTGTTTGGCTAATGTTCTTCTCTGACTCTATATTTTAAATGAGCACCAAGACTAGAACTATAGATGTCTTTGTTTATAACTGTACTGACCAATTTTATCCAAGATGAATTGATTATTGAAAATTGACTCGGTGCTCAAAAAGGAAAAGATCGATTTCTTCTTTAATGAAAATGTTGTGTATTAGAACTAGGACCGATGTTTAAACGTTTAGGTAGGCACCACATACCGTTAAAGAAATTAAAACGATGTGCTCCTTGAACAAACTAGTTGAAAGTCAGATAAGCATTTCCTTGTGAAAAGAACTTATTACAAGGGTACAATCCACATTTAGACAAATCACCCTGATCAGAACCATTATTTCAAATCCTAGTCGAAAAATCTTTGCTTGTAATTCTGATTGTCACATGCCTGATTGAGAAGCGGCAAAACCAATTTTAAAGTCAATGGATTCGAACCAACAACCTCTTGAAGTTGAAGCAAGTATTCTAACTTTTCGATTCTTACAGTAATGTACAAATTAAATCATGTATCTGGATAAGTGTCTTTTGAATTATCCTTCATTTGTTAAATAGGGAATTATAGTAAAGAGAAGCGAAAGATTACAAAGGATTTTCAAACTCATAAGTCGAAAACAAACTGACAATGCCATGGCAAAAACGAAAAACAACGAAAAGACAAACAACAGTACCCGAAATACAAGACAGAAAACTAAACACTTTGCAATACGAAAAAAAAAAAAAAAAAACAGGAATGATCTTACGAATCACTAATCCGTCTTTCTCTCTGATATTGACATAAAAAGGACAATGAGCTCTCCGTCTTCAAATTTGCAAGATGTCACGATAAATTCTTATGATATATTCCAAAATCTTCAATCAAAATCTTTTCTTTCTGCACATATATACAAACTTTTGATTTTTAACGCTTTATAAGCCTGGAATTTTAGATAATCTTTACAACATTTATGCCCTGCTCAATCAAAATTTCTACTACATCTTCAAACAATGTCTTTTCTACACAAATTGGAAAATGAAAGTGCGTGTTTTATGTCAAGAAAAATCTATCTTTGTGTAGAACCACAATGATTTCAACAACAAATACACCAAAGATGATACCATCAATACGTTTGGCTTTTAAATCGACAACAAATGATTAAGATTGGTGGATTGATAATTCGACTGACATTCAGTTTTCAAATGGCAGGTGTGTTTCTGTCATAAAACTGCTTCAACAGAGTAATGACGAAGAACGAATAAATTTTACACTTCATAATATACGGTCACCATCGAAAACGTCTGATCTGTATATTGTCCGATGTCCGATTTATTCTTTTGCCGATTGTGACATTTGAGTGTAAGTTTTCATAGCAGGTGTTGCATAGATAGCAGAAGACGCTTACCCTTGTCGACGCACATGTGCCTGTTTTTTTTTTTTTTTGGAGATCTTGATAGTTCATCAATGTTGTGTTTTACCTTGATTTCTATCTTCGAATTCGTAATGGGTCTTTGTGATATGAACGTGAATAACTACTTTTGCCTTAAATTTATATGAATTTAAGACAGTAAAATCAAAAATGAAAATTAAATGCTTCTGCTAACAATATTTACAAGGGGAATATTGTTCATCACTGTAAGGCAGTACGGAAATCCTTTTCATCATAGAATGCAAATGACAGCAATCGGTCTAGATTTTATAAAATAAAAATTATGATGCAGGAATATAATTCAATTAATAGTTTATAAAAGCTCGTTTTGTTTCGAATTACACAACATTAATAGCTTAAAAGTTTATTGCAAATTCACTTAGAAAGTCAAAATATCCTCCCATAAGGGTCCTTTCAAAGTAATATTGCTGGGTCTATTTTATCAGCAATCAGCATCAGACTGTAGAATTGCTGTGGAACTACATACGCAAGTGCCGGTGTCAATCACAATGGATACCAAAACATTCTGACGATATGTAAGAGTAATACAATATAAGTCTCCTCCCTCGTGCAAAATTGTAAAACATTTGTTTTATTCTGCATCCTTCACAAGATTCAACGAATTTTCCCATCTTAATTTCCTTAACAAGAATAGGCGGCAAATATCTTGTTTCAGAAAGGAATAGTTCATACTTTAAAAACTCTCTTATGCAAACAAAAATCCTCTGAAACTGACATCTTTAAAATGCTTTATTTGTTTTATTGACGTTTTTGTTAAATTGTAAGAAAATGTTTATCAACAGACAAGATACAACTTTACTGTTCTCCTCTTCCTTACGACTGGTTTCTTTATTTTCAAGATGCTGAATTCATGCAGGTGCTTCTCAGGACGAGTGTCAAAAGTGTTCTCACTAAAAATTAAACGTTTTCGTAACTTTGTTGAACGTATCTATCCCATCAAAGGAACAGCACATATATTTTTAGTCTGCTTCACATCTTGACTTGCATCATTGACAATTAGGGTTGGTTGCGAACTAAAAGAAAGAGAAGATACCAAGAGGACAATCGAAATTCATGTGCCATTACTTTTCAGCCCATCCCGTCATACAGAGACTTTAATTGTTTGCAATTGTACCATTTCACATTGACTTAACATTTGTTTTGTCCATATTGAAATTCATCGTAAATGTGCTTTGTTATTTTAAGTTAAGAAGATAATAAAACCCTAGAAAGCATCAAGAGGGCACAGAGTGGTAAGTATAATAGAATTTTGTTTAGACGAATGTGATTGTTGATTGTCTTTTGGTCGATTTTCGTGTTTTGCCTTATCTTTGTCAGTGTATTTTCGACTTATGAGTTTGGACGTCCCTTTAAAATATTTCGCCTCTCTTGAGGTGTATTTAAAAATTGATCACGAGATGGTGCAAAGCATTAAGAAACGTCTTAAAAGAGTAAATTTGGATAGAACCCGTTATAACATGAAAAGTCATAAAACGCCTAATGGAAATGATACCTATCAAGGTGAAAGAACGGTAAATTAAATTTTGCTTATCTTGGTGATAATATATTGTTTTTAATATCAAATTGTGAAACAATTAGGAAAATGAGGAGAACGATACAAATTAAGACCGATATAGTAAAAATTGACGAATCAACGGGCGTGTAAAACCAAATACCATTGACCTATCATAAGTGATTCCTTTAAACTAACCTTAAAACAAACAAAATGCAAAAGTTTCAATGTCAATGAACCATGATGAAGGGTGGGGCTATACAATCCGCCCGATATGAAACTTGTAAATGGTTATACAACTGCATACCAAAAGTATTGACTTAATATAAGTGGTTCATGTTAAAACTAATCTAATTACAAACTTTAACATGTAAAGTCGATAGACCATCAGTGTGGAGTAGAGTAAAATAATATCATTGGAATTGAGATGCTCCAATCTTATGAATCTGCATACCAAATATCATTGACACTTCATATACAACTAATGGTTTCCATTAATCTGACCTTATCACCGCTTTGTACATTTGAACTAAGCAACAGTTTCAAAATCGATGGACCATGACTCTGGGGTGGGTCTATCAATCTTTATGGAAATGAGATATGCCAATGCTAATTCAACATCATACCAAATATCATTGACCTGTCACCAGTGGTTCTCCATGAACTGACCTAATCACAAACTACTACATTGTTGACGCCGCCACCGGAAAAGGCCTTCATAAGTCTGACTTTTCGGGTTCGTTAAAGCGACAAAAACCCGGTATACTGTGTTTGACAATGTGTTGGGGCATGATATGTTGTATACTGTCATTACTCACTTTAGTATCGGGCTGTTTAAAGCCTGTGTTATGCTCCATTACATATTGAAATGTTTACCAATTGGTATCATGCTATTAACGATAATTGTACTTTTAATGAATATATGAATGATAATATTATGTAAAATGAAAGATTTAAAGAAAACTTATACATGTTATTAGAAAGTACGCAAAAGTTCGATCCATTGCTTATTAGTTTGACCAAAATTGTAAAAGATATCAATAAAGATGTTAGTAGTTTTAATAAAATTGTAACTGATCTAAGAAAATTAAACATAATGTGAAGTTAAATCTAACATATTTAAAGAAAATTGTGAAACCTGTGCCGAACTTTTAGACAATTTGGACTACTTTTAGACAATTTGAACTGCATTAAGAAATGACGAACCATGGTTCACCAATACTTGAAGAGATTTATATAAAAAAATACCAGAATCATTAGCCCGTTTTATTAGTTGTAATTTGAATGAAAATCTAATCAAACTTAATTTTGAAAAACAAAATTATAAGGGCATCGCAAAAACACATAAATGACAATTTAAAATCCAATAAGGACATGTGCCTGATAAAATGCACATGAAATGTTTTATACCGTAAATTAAAGTAGAAGAAAATTTCGTGTGATAAGTAAAATAAGAGTGTAGTCAAACTCACCTGCCACGTGCGGGATTCGAACTCACGACCTCTTTGTTGACAGGCTATTGATACATTAGTTAAACTATTTAGACCACACGGCCACCGACGCCCCTTGTTAAGGAGGACACTTGTGTTGTAAATGCAAATTTTGATGAAACAACAGAGTGTTTTGGTAAACCAGATGCAGTCTTTATTGACACAGAAGTTGAAAAATATTTGCGCCGTTTAAAACGATATAAATCAACCGTCTATTACAATATTATTTATGAATAATTGTTAACAGTAAAAAACGTTTTGATTCCAGAAGTGTGCATTCTATCTAACACAATTTTATGTACGGGGAATTTTCCAGAAATATGGGTTAAATGTGTCATTATTACTTTTTCATCCTAAACATGCTAACTCCGCCACATTCTTTATGTGTCTGTCCCATTTCAGGAGCCTGTAATCAGTGGTTGTCGTTTATTGCTGTTTCTCATATTTGTGTATCGCTTATTGCTGTATAAAGTTTGTTCTTGTGTTGTGCCGTTGCACCATTGTCCCAGGTTAGGGAGGGTTAGCGCCAACAAACTAGTTTAACCCCGCCACATTATGTATGTGATTGTCACAAGTCAGGAGCCTGTAATTCAGCGGTTCTCGCTTTGTTAACATATTTGTTTTTCGTTAATTATTTTGTACTTGAATTAGGCAGTTAGTTTTCTCGTTTGAATTGTTTTACATTTGTCATTTCAGGGCCATTTATAGCTGACTATGCGGTATGGGCTTTGCTCATTGTTGAAGGCCGTACGGTGACCTATAGTTGTAAATTTCTGTGTCATTTGGTCTCTTGTAGAGAGTTGTCTCATTGGCAATCATACCACAACTTCTTAACTTTATAATATATACTATGAAATGGAGTAAGGGAAAAAGCGTTATTACGGATACTCAGTTTAGGTTCATACTAGTTTATTGAACAAAATAATTTCAAGTATGTTAAGTAAAGTGAAAAGTTATATTGTTACTTTATAAATTTCATTAAGGTATTTGATAGTGTATCTCATAATACATTGTGACAAAAATAAGCTTAGGTATTATTAACAAGTTAAATGTTATTCTATATTTCATTTTACATTAGCACACTGTATTTGTTTACCTTCAACTTTATCGTATTTTTGCACTTTGTACCAAACTTTGTCAAATTAAGGTTGAAAAGCAGTTTGTAATTTGCACAGTAAAACTAAATTTATTAGTATAACTATGAAACTTTATTGGGGTTATTGGACACATATGAGGCATGTAAATTAAAATATAGGTGTGAATTTGGAATAAAGAGGGTTTCGTGTGTATATTGAACGATATTGCAGAAAGATGAAATACTGGTTAGAAATTTTAGATACAGATAATGTTATATTAAAACATGCTATTCAACCATGTTAAAATCTATTTATTAAAACCCTCGCAATTAAATTAATTGGGCTTGTAAAATACAATATATGTTGTATAGATATGGTTTAAATGAAATTTGGTTTTACCATGGCACATATCATTATAAGACAAGGAGATGTGGTATTTTTCCAATAAGACAACTATCAAGCATAATCCGAGGAAAGCGAATATAAGCAACTACAGGTCACCGTACGGCCTTCCACTATAAACAAAAACAATCTGTACAGTCAGCTCAAAAAGGATCCAACATGACAAAATGTGAAACATTTCAAGCGCAAAACCAACGGCTTGATTTATAACAAAGCAATCAATGCAATTATTTTCATGACAGACACTAACAAACGACAACCACTGAAATACATGCCCCTGACTTGTAACATGCATGAATATAATTTGGCAGATTTAATCATGTTTGTATGCGCTCAATCATTGGTTGCACCTGAGATCATTCAGAGCAAATTGAGTCATTCTCGACAATGTCCAACCTCAGAGCACATGTGCCTGGAAGATTGAATATTTCATTTTATTCTTTAAATAAAAGATTATATTTGCAGAATATCTATCAGGGATCGAACGATATTTTGATCTAAGATTTTCAGAACGAAATCACTCTCGAAATATATATTATTAAACAATAAATCATATATATTCAGTTCATTTCAATTATTACATCACCAATGTTCTAATACCTAGCACATACAACAAGTTCTGCAAAAGGTAAAACTGTCGCGAGTTCAAGGTACCCGTAACCCGTAAACAAAATATATAATAAATATAGCTATGTCATTAAAGAACATACCTGATTTTTGAAAGGAGATAGGCATTAAGGTGACTCTGATCCGAGTTGATGAGTGATTCGAGAAAACATTTAAATGCTGTTGGTCCTCTCCTCGGTAGGATGTCAATAAGAGCCCTGTTTTTCCGAGCGCTTGTATCGTTGCCTGATATTCTCTCTACTTGATCAGCAGTGAGTATTCCGGCTTCAAACAAATGATCTAATACGGGTTGAACATCCAAATCTTCTACAAGCTTTGTACGACATTGCAGGAGTGTACGTTTATCTTTCTTATCCATACTAAAATAGACAAAACAAACAGCCATTGTATTGATTTTAAACTTGATATATGAGTGCGTGTGTTCTGAAAAAGATCAAACATTTTGTTGACCATTTGAACTCAATATGCTCCTTGTATAAAATATGGATGTAAGTATTGTATTCCCAGGAATATTTTGTAATAAGATTAGAAGCAAGACGTTACAACGACGATACGCCCGATAAATTTCAATGTAAACATTAGGAAGTCATCATATATAATGATTTCTGTAGCAATTATTTATTCCTTTTTTTTAATCTATTTTCTCTTTTTTTTAAAGTGAAATTGTATCTTAAATCTTCATCAGCTTCATATCAAAACCACTCCATCACATTGCACTGAATGTTTTTTTTTGTTTGTACCCGTATGAAAAAGGAAGTGTGAAGTGTGCGTTGTCAAATACTATTCAAGTAAGGTTATTAAAAATCTATTCAAATATCGTACGAAGGGTAAGAGCATTGTGAAACCAAATTACCAAAAGGTCTGAAATCCGAGATTGTTGTAACATAATTATATGGAGCTGCTTAATGGTAATCAGAACTACAGCCATACATATATCTACGGCATAAGATAGTAAACAAATGTGTAATGGCAAACGGGAACAAAAATCTTATAGTTTATGTCATAAAGCAGCCGGTAAAGGTTGGTATTTTGATGTTCAGTAAATGTGTTAATGGTGCTTATCATAATGGACACCGCCGTTAACGATATGTAATCATCGGACCTAGTAAGAAAACATGTAAGCAACTCATGATAACTCGTTCACAAGTTTAATTTATAGCATAGAACTTTCAATCATAGTTTCAAATTAAGTTCTTGATCTGAAATAAGTTGAAGAGTACATTTCTTATTACAGTGTGTAATTAGAAATAAGACAAAGACTGTCACCGTTTTAAATAAAACGAACATTTAAATAATCTATGTACATTACATTTCGATTTATGTTTAAGATTATATTTCATGGACTCGTTCTAAATGTGTTTGGTTGAATGAACAGTCAATTTGTTTTATCTTGACATCAAATTGTCACCTTTTTCTCCATTCTGATTTGTTTTCACATTTACCATTCTATTTATAAATGCCGAAACACGTTTCCTTACATCACCGTAAAATTTAGCATATTTATCAAACGTCACGATCATCAGTTCATCGAATCCCATGAAAACCTGCATTTTGAATATAAACTTAGGATGAGTTTGTTGTAAAATATAGTCATTCACTGGCAAGTACATTGGCATTACATTGATATTGAGGATAGTGATCAAAATCTGTCAAAAATGAATTATCTTATAACCACATTGCTGGATCTATAGCATATCTTTTGCTTGCCAACTAGAACTTCTGTATGAATGTTTTCAACAAGGAAAAATAATTTTATTCGTGGTAACAATTCATTTCAAAAATATTTTGGATAAAGGATGGTAGACAAATAAGTCTGTCTTAAACATGTTATGGAAAACCTAAACAGAATTTGAGAATGAAAATCAGAAACCGTTACGTATAAGTACATGGTTGATTTTCTTAGACTGAACTAAATAATTCATATCTAGTTGTCTATATTGAGCATTATCATGCGCCTTTCCTATTTACTTGGAGTAATAAGGAGTACTACATGTATATGGTACATTTAAGTCTGTCTCATATGTTAGATCTGTATATATCAGTATAGGCGTCTAATCTGAAATATTAATTTTACCAATTATGTCTTATTCCCAACTGCAACATTTTGATTGAGTGTGAATTTGCATGCCGGGTGATGGATGCATAGCTGGAGACGCTAACCTGTCTTCACAGCCAGTCTTACTCCTTTTGGAGTTCATGTGGTACCTTCAGTTTTTGTTTGTTACCTTGATTTGTCTTTTGAACATATTGTCGCCTCATATCTTGATTAACATTTCGTTTTGAAAATGAAGGTGGATCAAAACTAAGATTTACGACAAAAGAGATTATCTTAAACATCCCATTTGGAACATTCAATTTCCGTGAAGCATATTTATCTAGCAGCGCCTGCATGTGACGTATCTATCTCTTTTAACGATATTCTACGGTCTGTATTACTTACTATAAGTCTTATCAACGGTTAACCGTCGGAAGGACCAAATATCGAATACCAAAACGCTAACCGGTTAACCGGACTTTCTTTCAATCTTAATAGATTTGATATAAATATGTACAGAAATCATTAAAAATGTTGTTGACTTTTAAAATGATCGTCGTGGTAATTAATTTGACAGATCAATTGGCCAGTGTATTGATTGATATTGTTTACCTTGAAAACATTCCGATTTTACAAAATTAATTAGCACAAAGACAACTTGTCTATCAGCTCGGGGCAAGATCTAAAGTAAACATAATTAGCAGACATGTATTTTAAACAGTTGTAAGCTGATTAAATTTTACGATTTACTTCATTATTTCATTTTTGATTTAATATTGCATAAAGCTAAATGTAAATATGCCACCTCCATCGTCCAAGGCTTTATGATACTTTAACGAAATGCCGACTTAAAAATGGTAAATGCAAACCATTAGAATGGAATTAATTTACTATGGGTGGTACGAGTAACACGCCTAATCATCTCAAATTTAAATATTTCACAGAATTTTCTGAGACACGAGAGAAAATGAAACAATTAACGTATTCACACATTGTCAAAACGACGTGATCAGGAAAATTTTCATTTTCTCAATCTGAAGTTATTACAAACGCCATAGTAGATATGGTTGTATTGGATTATTAAAAGTAAAACTTCACCTGGAATGCTCAAAGTCAAGCTTTACAATGCTCAGGAAAAAACTTTAATTTATCGTATCATAAAACGTGCTTTTGTAGAGTACTGTAGATAAGGCCTTTAATAAACATCAACTGAACTAGCGGTTAACCGGTTAATCGGTCGAAAGATTATCTGGTTAACTAGTTAGGCAAAACTGTTCAATCTGACAACACTTTCTATTATAGTTTCCTGTATATGGTCGCAGCTGCTCACTAAGAAGCTATTAAAGCTAAGGATTACAAACAAATTCACGTTCAAGCTTTCCTTTTGGGTAGGGTTCGTTTTCCTCAGTCTTAATGTTTATATGTGTGCTTTTTGTCTTATAGTCGACTATCATTTTTTAACGTTAGTTTTGTCTGTTTGTCCGTTGTAGTTTTACATTGTCCCATGGTATCTTTCCCTCTGTTTTGATAACACGTTTTATGATTCAACAAGACATGGTTTAGTCTTTTCATTTCAATAACTCTTAATTTTCAAAAATGTATTATTGTCATTAGTTCATATTTCAATGAACAAAATATCAAAGGTAAAAACAAAAACAGTAAAATGCATTTATTGCGTGACGAAAGAGACGAAGCATAAGAAGGCATTTGAGATGTAAAAAACTACTTAATTACGAAGGGTTTCTTCAAACATTATTTCAAGAAAGTTAAAATTCATCTTATTATTGAGATATGATATAATAATTTTAAATTACTACTTTCTTATTAAAAGAAATTTACTGTAATAAAAGACAGAACCAGCCAAATGGACATTCAAAATGCATAAGTCTAAGAAATATTGACAACACAATGACAAAAACAACGACGATAAGACAAACAAAATAGAGGCGGAAGTGGTCATTCAAAACTGAAAACGCTATAGCAAAAACCGAAAGAAAACGAAAAGACAAGCAAGTTTACAAAACACTTCAAAGATTACTAAAGACTTAGCAAGATAGACCCCACTTCGTGAAATTAGTGATGAATTGAGGCAATTTCCCCATGTAAACTATTTTTAATTTGCACCAGCCCAACAGCCCTTTAGAATACACATATATATTTATAGATTTCTGTTGAAACGATATTCCAGTGATTACGTTGACGATAACGATATCCTTGTCAGATGTTTGCTGCCCACAAAACAGCTATCAATATAAAGACTTAACAGTAAAGATTCACTCAGCTCTTCGTGAGTAAGACGTGTTTATTCTTTGGATGAAAATTGTGGAATAACAGTGTGACAGATGACAACGGATATAGTCAACCTGTCATAATCACAGACTCGTCCTCTTTCGTTTGATGGGACTTATCGCCGGTTTAAATTTGTCTTGCAGAACACAACGGTTGTCACTAGAGTTACAGGAACTACCATCACAGCTGGGCCGATGCCACTGCTGGTGTAGGTTTCTCCCAAAAATATAAACCAGCCCAATAGTCACGCTTCTGTGTTGACATGAATTATCATTAATATGCTCATAATTATAAATTAATTGTTTATAAAACTTTGAATTATCGAAGTATTAAGGATTTTCGATCCCAGGAAGAGATTACCTTAGTTGTTTTCGACAAAACCTTCAGAATTTTGGGTCCTCAATGCTCTTGAACTTCGTATTTTATTTGGCCTTTTAACTTTTTCGATTCAAGCGTCACTGATGAGTCTTTTCGGACGAAACACGCGTTTGGCGTACAAAATTTTAATTCTGGTATCTATGATGAGTTTATTTACCCAGTTGATAAATCTTATGTTTTTGTGTAACACAAATTTTGGGAAGTGAAAACTAAATAAACAGAAGGAAATAGATTTTGCTGTAAAATAAATGGTATTTGGATGACATTTATAGATTCAAAATAATAAGGAGATGAGGTAAGATAACCAATGAGACAACTATCCGCCAGAGACCAAAACAAGACTGACACGAAAGCATATGTAGGTCACCATATGGCCTTCCCCAATGAGCAAACCCCATATAAATTGGTAAATTATAAAAGAAGAACTCATCAAAGATACCAAGAGAAGAATTTGGTACACAAGACGCGCGTTTTGTCTAGACAAGACTCATCAGTGGCGCTCAAATTAAAACAGTTAATAGGCGAAATAAAAACAAAGAGCTAAAACCGAACAACTCGAAAAGTTATGCCAAAACAACTAGAATAAAATATGCCTGAATGTAAAAACCCTTAATATTTTGAGTCGTTGTACATTTTATCAACAGCAAATTTACAGTAAAAACATATCAATGATATTTCATGTCAACACAAAAGTATTGATTACTGAGCTGATGATAACTTCGGGGACGAAACGCCCACAATCAGTGTCATCGACCCAGTGGTGGTAAAACTCACCAAAGATACCAGGCTTTTAATTTGGTACACCAGACGTGCGTTTTGTCTACAAAAGACTGCAGCATGACACGATAAATCAAACGAATATGGTAGACAGCATCCAATAACAACCAATAAATTTAAGACTCTGACTTGAGGCAGGTAATATGAAGGGCTAAACATGCCCTTAAACGATCAACTGTCCGCTTACTATCGGACAGTAGTATATCAACTCAACCTTAAACAAACTTCAAAAATCGGCTTGAAAGGGTTCGAATCATTAGATCAGTCCGTAGCAAAGGAAATGAGATCAACTAACAAAAGACAAAAGTCATATATTACTGATCTAAGTGTACTATTGTCTTGCATTCATTTAATAAGAACTAGTTAAAAGCCCATAACAACTAATAAACGATTTCATGTTTTCCAAAGCTAAAATATGAAAATGTTCAGATCTAACGTATCTTTGTGAAATACGTAAACAGTTTGAGAAAAGCAAGAAGTGTAAAATGCCAAAATATAATTATCGACAGGACTTGATTATTTATGATTCAATTTGTTAAAAACAATATCAATGGCAGTACCGATAAAGACAATATTCTAAAGATCTAAAGATCTACAGTGTTGAATTGATAACCTTTAAAAATACGTTCATTCAAAGGTCCTATAAGTTTACATGGATCGGCCCTAAATTTACGGACTGTATAAACAACAATATTGTAAAAATCAAAATACGATATCCGTATATTATCAGCTAATGTTAGCCAAACTTCCGAAAAAATGTGTAAAACTTTGAAGAATAAAGAACAGGTTTTAATCAATTTGCCGTTTACTAAACAATGATATAGTTTCGTTGTATTATGCCTACGATTCACGCATTCCAAAAATTACTATTATTTACAAACATACGAATATTCGTAGGCATTCATAATAATTCATAAAAACTGTACTTAGAAGCAAAATCTGGTATCTTTGTATCATATTACCATATTATGAATCATATATCAAAAATGTCATGTACACACATTTTATTAGATACACTAGTATTTCCGCCTTGAAATAAATTAACAAATTCCGGACACTATACAAGTACGTTTGTACTACATATGTTATTCATTTTTTGGAAGTGTCACATTCTATCCTGGGGATAGATTACTTTAGCAGTATTTGGCACACGATTTCGGATTATGGGTCCTCAATGCTCTTCGCACTTTATTTGTCCTTTTATTTCTATTTTGTTTATTCGAGCGTCGCTGATGAGTCATTTTAGCAATCTGTCATTGAGTCTGAAACTTCTATTGAGGAGTGTCGATGCTAGGCGCCGTCTCAAACTTGCAGTGAGGTGAGAGTTGTTTTAATCCGTGTTGAAGGCCTTCCTGTGACCTTAAGATGAAGAACAGCAATTAAAGCGCGGCTCCCTTGCTTTTGTGTGTTTTGCTGTGCATGTACAGATTTTGTGTCATGGATGGATACTCCATATTTTTATTTTTCTGTTATAACATAACAAACGCCATTTTCGGCTAAATGGTGGACCTCCAACATGAACACATTAATCTTTTCTTTTTAAAGGAGTCAAGGATGAACCAAATCAATCACATATTTAGATATAATCAGAATAATCTTTTGGTATTCAATGAAACTATATGTTCGTTTTATCTAAGAAATCCTTCTAGTTTTGCTGGAATTTCCCGATATTGGCACTTGTGAAATTCGGTCTTAAAAATTGGAATCATTCCATTTTCAAGAAATTGAAAGATAAGAAGTTGTGACGATAAAAACATATCTTATACTTGTACATTGAATAATATTATAAAGTGCTATATGGGACCTAATGATCCTAAAATAAAATGAGTTTAAAGATTTCTTTATTTTTGCAGAGTTCTGTAGTAGTTCTATACACTGGAACACAATATTGCGGTTTCGCTTGCTTATATATACCTTCTCATAAGTTATGACGTTTCGACACCGCAAGTGCTCATTGTTGAAAAAGTAAAAACAAATTGTTCATTTAAACTTAAATTCAACAAACCTCTCTTCCGATGTCAAATTAATGACGTGATAGTCATATTATGTCAATAAACAAATGCATATAGTTATATTTCGTAAAGTGTCCATTGTTCTGAAACTTGGGATTACTAATATTGCCATACAAGCTTTAATCAATTATAGATTTCAAAAGTCAGGAAAAATGTTAAAAAATCACATTTTCCACCTATTTTTAATTTTGTCGTTAAGACATTAGACGTTATTCATGAACAGTATTATGATTGATTGGTTAATCTCTCAGTAATGTATCCAATTGAGATATAAAATATCTATTTAAACTGAAGTTTGTCTATAATTTTATGATAATTGGATTATCCAATACTCTAAAAACTAAACTGAAAACACTAGGGGTGAAGTGGGTTATTTATATAGCTGATTTGTAATAGACCTACTTATATTCCAAATGACAAAATGATTTGTGACTTATTCCACTTGGTTCATGAAATAAATCCTTACGTAATATTTATTTATGACAATAAACATATCAATGCAAAATGTTAAGCATAGAATACAAATTTAACTTTAAAACAATTCATCAAAATTAAAATTAAAGAAAAGGAATAATACAAACGATCGAAAACATGAAAATTTCAGTCAGACTGTTGTCAGTTTATTGGTACCGTTAATGTTATTAGCCACATAAAAATCAAGTCAAGGTTAAATGCAGCTACACACATACAATGTGTATTACTATATATAATGTTTATATATTTTAAACCCCTAGTACTTTAAGTACGGTAAATATCAAAAGTTCTACTGTTATGTACACAAATCCATTTAAACGTTGTTATTTATTTGGAATTAATCTTCGTATATCTCAACATAAACTGTCACGAATCATGTCAAAAGCATTTCATCATATCACAAAAATATCAATACTACAATATTTCTTTCCATGTAGTTGTTAATATAACTTGCGCCGTCTTTAGATTAAAATATCAGAAACTTTGCCTGTATTTTATTCAATATGGAATATGCGACGAAATTGAATAAAAACAATTCAATCTTTAAAATGTAAAGTAATTTCAAAATATTAGATCTCTTTAAACCTTAAGTAAAATGGTTTTATTAAAATCGACACGTAAATCTGTTAAATATAGAGGCTAGCTTAAAATAGAAAAATAAAACATATTACACCCCAGTTCTATTGTTATACTTCATAGTTTCTATTTCTGAAAAAGTGTTAATTGAATAGTTCTATTGTTACGAATAACAATGGATTTTGGCCACGGGTGTGACGAGCGGGGTTTCTGGAAACCATTGCTTCTACATCCCGCAAACAAAGTCCATTGTTATTCGTAACAATAGAAATTGATTATTTTTGAATAGCATGAACATAAGAAATTACTAATAGTGTTCACTAAAATTGTTTCATGATATTAAAAACACATTTTAGCAAATTCAATAAGCATCTATATGGAATACAAAAATAATCCTTTAAATACTCTTTTGCTTGAAGGTATTTTTTTAATCCCAATCATATGTCTCTATTCTAAAGCATTGATATTTTTAAAAATGGGGATTCTAACTCCCGGACCCCCCTTTCGGTTACCCAGTGGACGCTCCGGGGTTGGGGTTTCGCGGGTTGGACCCGACTTTAATTTAAAAGATCAATGCATTTGAATGGTTGGAACCCCCTTTTTCTTTTGAGTTTGGAACCCCGGCTGGATCAGCCCTGATTGCCCCAAAAGGGAGTTCCTCAGTATTAAATATTGTATGTTGAGCGTGTCTGATAGTCGGGTTTATAATGCTGACACACCCTATCCCCTAGTATGTTCGAATATGAATGTTTGTTTAATCTCGAGAAGAGGAAAGGGGGCTTTTGTTTTGATAAAATCGTAAGATATAAAATACAGTTGTGATTACCTTTATTAAACTGATACAGGTAAGTACTTTGGGTTATAATATTGCCTTTATCTTTAGTCTCTTCTACCAAATCCAACGCTTGCCACAAAATGTCGTCCGTCTTATACCCGTCCATATTGACAACTGTATACCAGGAGCATGATGTATTTTTGTTTGTAATAAGAATACACGAAACAGTCAACCTTGACCTGCTGATCCATATTAGCACCAGGATTTAACGGAATATGCAAAACATCAACTTTGACATTTGTAAAATATACTCACTTGTCAAAGTTTGAACAAAGATACCTTAAGAAAGGTTACTAGTGGGGTTTCATGTAATAAAAAATATTCTTATAAATCATGGTTTGATATTGTCAATAAATATGCTATCATTTTTTTTTTTTTTTTTTCATTTAATAATCAATGTTAACAAATATAGGGTTTAGAATGGGTGTAAGTTAGTTATACACTATATTTTATACTAGCGACATGTTTTTGCAGCCTTAGATCTTGAGGTACAGGTAAGTTCGTCTGATCTATAATCAAACCGATTGTGTCCTATTCCTGATCGTGACATTTTGACAGGGTGGGAATTCGCATGGCTGGTTATGCATACATTTAGCCGGGGACGCTCAGCCTGTTGACGCATACGGTCTTTCTCCTTTAGGTTACAAGGAAGTAATTATTTACATAGGCGACAATGGTAGCCTTATTTGGTCCTGCCTTTTCACTATCAAAGATCCATTGAAAAAAATTTCGAAATCTGAATTATCAACACCTTTGGGTGTAATTGAAATGGTCAAACACATATGGTGCCGCAGCTTTTGATAGAAAATGGCATTTTTAAGGGTACTCAACGGTTCCGGAATTTTCGAAATAGTATGAATGAAGAACACCCCTTGCTTAATTTGACACAGAAAATGTTGCTTGTCACAGAGAGTTTTCTCTAAATTTCTCGCTATTTCTACACCAATGGCCAACACCCATTTCTCACTATTTCAATTTTGATTTCTAATTACCAAGGCAGCAGAAAATAAATTTACTTCTACCTATTAACTTGGATGTAAAATCTAGGTGGCGCCAGTCATCTTTATTTACTTCCTTTTAACCTTTAGGAGATAATGCGATTTCCTCAGTTTTTGTTTGTTACCTTGATTTGTCTTTCTTTAATCGATTTCCAAGATTTTAACCACAGTAAACTACTATCACATTAATTTACAATCTCTTAAGTTCTTTACCGTTATACTACTGCTATTATTCATCAATTGTTTTAATGAAACTATGCAAAATTTATACCTTCAACCTAAAGGGTATTACGTAAATGATAATGTACTTTTATTGAATAATATTTAGAATAAGCAGATGTAATATGACTGCCAATTAAACAACTGTCCAATTGAAATGGATTAAAGCAACTATATAGGTCACCGTATAGTCAGCTATAAAACAAAACTGATTTCGGACAGGCACATATAGAATGTGGCAGGTGTAAACATGTTTACGAACGCTCAATATTCACCCTAACCTTGGACAGCAGCGTTACAGTTCGACATATATTTAAGAATAAACCGTAAAATTAGTTAGAAATGAATGAACCATCAGATCGGGAGGATGCTCAACAACAACTATTTAAGATTTAAGTTAAAGGCCCATAAAAAAGCTTGCTTTCTTACCTGTTGTAAAGAATAATGGATTTCCAACTGTAGTACGATTTATTGATTTTTTGACACAAGTTATACAAAAAGTCCAATGCATGAATTTATATGACAAAAGACTTTTATAATAAATAAACAATTATGGTATTTCTGTTTCTCTCTTGTTAATTTATTTTACGATACTAATCACTAGGTGTGTCATTACGATCCAGGAAGTAAACTGTTTATTTGGGATAAATTTAAACAATCACGATACGTCACAGGTTTAAGACTTTAGGCTGAAATCCGGATACGGACCAGACGCCGGGCCCGGACTAAAGAATGGGTTAATAGTGCAATGGAAAAAGTGCAATAACTAACTGTAAGAAAGCCGTGCGTAACCACAGGTATGGTGGTCGGCTTAACATCGGTTTTCAACATCGGTTAACTAATGTTAACTAACTGTAGGAAAGCCGTGCGTAGCCAGAGATATAGTGGTCGGTTTAACATCGGTAAACTACTGTCAACTAACTGTAGGAATGCCGTGTAACATCGTTTTCAACATCAGTTAACCTCTGTTGGCTAACGTTAGCAACCGACAATACTGAAAAATTAGTAGCTAAGGTATTTTGTATAGAATCGCAATGTTTAATAACAACTCTCCTTTGCAATTCAGGTACGCGTGCTTGTTCACTGATTCCTTATGTACGAGCAGTTACGGCGTATGCAACTTCGTTACGAAATAAAGTTAATTTGTGCCTTTAACATGTTTAAAGTAATCTATATGTTTACTGTTATTCCTTGCATATCACCCATAAGTCAGAATATCACATGATAAAAAAATGTTCAACAAAAAAAATGTGTTCAGGGACAATAGACATCAGCCGAAAACAGGTTTTAGCTTTCTAAAATGCTTTGGAATGCTTCGGTGTATCGTACTTTTAAGTAAGATGTGGTTGTTTTTAACCTAGAATACATGTATTCTGACAATATTCATGAATATCATTGGCAGTGATACGTATTTTAATTGTTATTGTAAAAGAATATATAGTCCGATAAGCACTCAGAAGCTTGATTATCTTTGCCTTCTTCTTATTTATTAATTATCAATAGAGTTTGAAACGACATTATATAGCATGGTTAACCAGGAAAAGAAAATATTACCATTGCTCGGTTATCTGAGCGAATCTTAAATACCAAAACTGATATGTTTCCGTATTTAATATCTTTTCCTGTACGCGACGTGTTCCCAATTCTTTATCTCTTTTTTATCAATAGAACCTTTCCCAAATGATAATGCAACCCGTGAGAACCGATATCTGTTACTTGAATATGGTTTGAAACAATAGCTTCGCATCATGATGCGAAGGAACACACTCTGAATAACTCATTCAGAAGTCTGATTATCAGTAGTTCCTCGTTTTTCAAATGATAATCCAAAATATTCAGTGTTTATACTTGTCTACTTATTTGAAATACCTTTTTTATTGCCTTGAACAGTGATTAAAAACTAGCCACTAAACATTAAGCAAACCACAACGAAACGTATTTTATCAATTTAAAACTCAATGATGCTCATGGACTGACTTTGCACATAAACTACTTGGCTTTGGACGCAAGCGAGCTTACATGATAATAGAACCATGCTTAATTAACACTGCCTTATATTTGCCAATTAATATTCGATGATAATTGTATTTGAATATGCATTTTTAACTTCAAAAAGGAAAATAACAAAACAAAGGAACGAAATGAACAATCGTCTTTTGTGGTAAAGAGATGCGAAATATACCAAAAGGATAATCAAACTCATAAATCAAAATCGAACTGACAATGCAGTGGAAAAACGACCAAAAGAAAACAACAGTATATAACATACAACTTAGAAATTATGGGATAGAGTTTTTAGTGTGAAACTGAAATATTAAATCTTTTAAAAATACAATTGTTGCTGTTTATAAGTTATTTAATTGACAAATAAGTCTATATGAATAAATTCAAATGTGATGTAAAAATGCTCATATACCGTTCTGCACGAGTTGATTAACGAAACAATGGGAAAAGTTAATATATAATGTAGTCCTATAGCTGCGAGAAAATCTTTCGGAAACGAGGGAGAATGATGCACAAGTTTTAAACTCATTGTAAAAGCTTCGATTTTGTTGAAAATTCAAACACAACGTAATTCGATGGAATTCGATAGAATTAAAATGTCAGTTTGATTATTAAGAAATAAAAAGTATACGTCAATTATGAAAACCGTTGCGATATGACATACTATAACTAATGAACAGGTTCCTAATTGTTTTTTTTTTTTTTTCCCTCCCTTTCCCTTTTAAACTCGATCAGCAAGTTGTTTGCTCGTTCTATAAGGCCGTACAGTGACCTGTAATTGCTTACATCCGCGTCATTTCATATCTGGTAGAAAATTTTCTGGCTGGCAATTATACTACATGTATATCTAATTATTTGTACATAAAATCCTTTTATTTAAAAAATGAATGTTTTAGTAAACGGTGAATAAGTTAATGTTACAATTGTGTATAAACATTTAAATCTAAAATGACTGCTGTACCCCTATTTTTGACGTTTTTACCTATTATGTCTGTTTGTTTTGCTCACACATTGTTGTCAATATAATTGGATTACAGTGAGAGTAAAATTCTCTATCTCCTTGTCTATAACTAAGGAAGCCGACATTTTGAATTCCGGAATTTATTGACATGTAATTTCTCCAATGATAAGCAAAAAAAAAAGTCACATTTTGCACCTAGAAATCTTCTTTTTATCAAATTGTATTACATTCTGAGGCGGTCAAGAAGCCAGAAAACGCCCGGTGTTAACGTTTGACGCCGGAAGCATACATATGACGTCACCTAGTTTAGGGGCCAAAGAAAATAACATTATTTCGCGGAATTTACATGAATTTTTAATGAACATTTTACACTGAAATAATGACTTAATTTGAATAGAGATAGGTCGCCAGGTAAACTCAATTTGCGACAGTAAAACTATCGATGGACGTCCGCAAAATTTCAAATACAATACAGTCATCTCTTTATTCATATTTAATAATAAACAGATTTCCTTAGATTTATCCTCTTGTAATCTCTAATAAAACTAAATGATTTAACCTATCATAAACAATGAACATTCCTATTTCGTACACTGTATTAAGTTACTTTTCATTGATCCATTAACCCTCTTGCTGCCGAGTTTATTTCTTGCTTTGTCGCGCCAAAAGCATCTTGACGTTTCATATTTGTGACGTTGAAAAACTTGTGCCTCTCTGTTGAACAGCGCTTTCCCACCGTCCATAATTTTTTCCGCGTCAATTTACCCGTAATTAGGAAAAGCGAAGTAAAAGTAATTTTATAAAAAATATTGCTCTTAGATTGTTATAAATGATGTTTTTAATACAACATTATTCAAAAATACAACTTTTAACCTTGAAATATAGTTTTTGTATATTTCTTATCTTTAAAAAAAAAATGAAATAGTATACTCATTGCTAATAATTCTATAAGCGCTTTTGTTTTATCTTTGTCGATTGAAATGCATAACTGATTCTTACCCACCTCTAAAATACTAGAATATATTTATCCTTGTTATCTGATTAGCTTATTAAACCTTGTTATAATTGATAAATACGTAAAGAATATCTCAAATAATTATATAAACAACACAACGGCACCCAATAAAAATAAAAATAAAACAATGCATGTACAAATAAAATAAATAAAACTCCGAACAACCGATTCTATGAACTACCTCTTTGTAAAGTATTATGTGTGTCAGATTAAAATTTTCATTCCAAGCCTTGTTTCGGTAATCGAGGAAAGAATTTTTATAAACGTATTATCCATATTTATTTTGTTTATTTCTTAATCATGTTTATTATTATTTTGTTGACCACTTATTGCTCAAAACATTAGAGAAATGTTTGAAATATGAATTTGAAAACAGAAATACGAGGGAAGAAATTCTAAAATTAATTTTTATTGTCTACATGTGAACCTGAAACAATCATTATTCATGACTTGAAAATATTATTATATTTTTATTTTCTATGATGAAATACACATTGTTATTGGCATACATGAAATATCTTTTAAAATTCGTTGATTAATAAATTGTTGTTTGCTCAACGTTCAGTGGCAGGTATTTCATGCAATATTAAGGACGACTGAGATCTAATGAACAATAAATATGTTGCTTAGTAGGTCCTAGAAAGTAAAAGATCTGTGATGAAGGGCTGCGAATTGAGATTGCCACTGGGAAAGGATGATGTGTTGGATAGGAAGAGAACTCTTTGTGTCGCCTACTAATTTAACATCCCCATTTTGAATGAAAATAGATATTTTTAGATTATTGCTTCCATCATTGTCCATGATGAAACAGGTATAAAATGTATTGAAATATCATATCGCAATACAAGTTTATCGTGTTACATTTGTGAACCTTTACACAAAATACTTAAGGTAGATGGGGGTCTAAATTCAAATCCATAGAATTTTTTCATAATTTGTCAAAATTTAGTTGATGTCATGCTTTTGTCAAAAATATAATAAAAAGAATGGGTCAGCGGGCTTTTTATCACGCTACAGGTTGTGCACAATTGCCAGATTTTGTATAGATTATGCATGGAAAACCCAATTTTGTGTGATAAAAAGAAACTACACCTTAGAATTTTAAGATAAAATATGAGAAGATAGCTCTAATTATATGCTTTCAGATAAGAAAAAGAAAAAAATGGGGTCACCGGACTCGTTTTCTTGCTACATAATAAAATAGGTAAATTCACAACACATTCTATTATAAAAGTTACTTTATCTGAGTTATGTCCCCTTATATCTGAGTTATCTACAACAATTTTGTGGCAAAGTTGGAAAAAAGTGAATCAAACAAAAATATTCTGTTTTTTTTGTAAAATACAGCGGTAAATATAATAAAACACATAATTTTCTATATTAACATGACAAGTCTGACATATGATTTACATACTACTCTCGAAATTTGCACATTTCATTAAAGATCTAGACCGATTGATATTTGCTATTTCAAAATCCAAGATAGAGGAAGATACATCAGCTACCTTAAAAAGTCAATCGCGGCATTTGAGCCCAACAAATATTTTCCAGTTCTCTTAAATAAAGCGTGTGTTGTGAATATTAATATTTCGCGTAAGCATGTATAACAGTTACCTTTTCTGTGATTGTTTATTAGGAATGCAATTATTAACTAGATTTGCTATTGCAAGCAATAGCGGATGGCACCCTTCCCCTTGCCAGGCGAGCGGCAGCCATTTTGAACATTCCAAAGTCGAAAGTCGCATCTTGACATGCCAGCAATCATTACAGTACATTTTAGATCATTTGGAATATTTTGAAAATTTTAGCTTTTGGTCGTTTCCATGGTAACGGCGGCCATTATGAAAATTTCTAAATCATATTTCAACTGTACACATGCCAGTTAACATTTTGATAAGTCTCATCAAGTTTGGTGCATTTTGAAATTTTTATAGTTTCCATGGTAACGGTAGCCATTTTCAAAATTCCAAAGCCATATATCACTTTGACTCATTATATGTTACATACCCATAAAGTTTCTATGGGTTTAATATTATATTCTTTAAGAAAACCAGCTTAAATGTTTTTTTACCATAGAGCCAATGTTAAACTTTCGCCCTGTTTCCATGACAATGGCGGCCATTCTGGAATTTCTAAATATTGTAAGTACATCTAGGCATACCAAGTAACATTTCCATAAAGTTTCATCCAATTGGGTCTTATAATAAAAGATTTGGATTTTGATTTTTTTGGAAACGGTGGCCATCATGCAGATTCCAAAGTCTACTGCAATTCTTCACATGGTGGTCCTTAATATAGTAGAGTTCCATCAACATTGGTCAATTGGATTCCGAGAAATTAGCTGGACAAAATGTGTGGAAGAAAAATAAGAAAAACAAGTAATCCTGTGTTAGGATGCTAACACAAAAGTCGCCAAAACGGCCCCCAACCATTGTTCTGCTGTTTCCATGGTAACGGCAGCCATTTTGAAATTTCATAGTCGGATACACATGACAGGTCACATTACATACAAGTTTCATAAAAATCGGACCAATTTTCAAATTTAGGCATTCGTGTTTCCATGGTTACGGTGGCCATTTTGGAAATTTTAAAGTCAAATGCCACATCTACATAAGACAATCAACATTTGTGTAAAGTTTCATTAAGTTTGAAGCATTTTGAATTTTTGACATTTTGCAGTTTCCATGGTAACGGCAGCCATTTCGAAAATTCCAAAGTCGGATGGTACATCTTCACATGACAGGTCACATTACTGTCAAGTTTCATAAAGATTGGACCAAATCTAGATTTTTCGCCTTTTTGTTGTTTCCATGGCAACGGCGGCCATTTTGGAAATTCCAAAGTCAAATTCAAATCTACATACACTCGTTAACATCTCTGTAAAATTTCATTAAATTTGAAGCATTTTAAAAATTTTCACATTTTGCAGTTTCCATGGTAACGGCGGCCATTTTAAAATTCCAAAGTCGAATTACAGCTACATATGGTGCTACCTGTAATAATCTATCATTATATAACATAAAAAGTACATAGGAATAATCCAACACTATCACATGACTAATCACATGACTATTGTTCTAGAATTTTCAATGAAAATTGACCCCTAAAATAATGCCAAGATGACCCAGGCTGAAATAAAAATGTGGAATGGACACCTGGACATCGGTCTCTTGTATTACACAAAACTTAAAGGTTCTACCAGTAGCGAATCAATAGTCGAAAATGACCCCACCCATGTTCCGGCCCCAAAAGTGCCAAGTTGACCCCATTTGAAATAAAAATAGTGAATGCACCCCTAGGGATACTACCCCAACATCATACCAAATATAAAGTTTCCATCATTTAAGGCTTGGAAGAAAATGGTCGGACAAATTAGGGTTAAGAATAATAATAATAATAATAATAATAACTAGATTTGCCATTGCAAGCAATAGCGGATGTCACCCTTCCCCATTGCCACTAAGTCGGCAGCCATTTCAAAAAAAATTAACAGTGAATGCACATACATGTATATGCATGGCTAAACATCTCCTGTAAATTTTCAGTACATTCAGAGCATTTTAAAAATTTTCACATTTTGTCGTTTCCGTGGCAACGGCAGCCATTTTGAAAAGTCAAAAGTCTCATCTATACTTGCCAGTTAACAATAATATCAAGTTTCATTAAGTTCAAAGCATTTTGAAAATTTTGACATTTTGCAGTTTCCATGGCAACGGTGACCACTTTGAAATTCCAAAGTCAAAGTCTCATCCAGACTTGCCAGTCGACAATCATGTTAAGTTTCAGAAATTTTGGAGCATTTTGAAATTTTTAAATTTTTGAAATTTTTGATGGTTCCTATGGTAACAGAGACCATTCCCAGAATTTAATGGCAGATACCACATTGGTACATCGGAGGGAACATACCATCAAAGTTTCAATCGATTTGACCTACCATTTTAAGAAAGTAAATGCTACTTTTAGGTTTTTGGAGCATTTTGACCTGTTTTGCATTGTTTCCATGGTAACGGCAGACATTTTCGAAATTCCAACGCCAAATTGCACATCTACCAATGTTGCTCATCGTTTCTGTGAAGTTTTATTAAATTTGGAGCATTTTGATATTTTGGAAATTTTTGGTGTAGTTTCCATGGCAACATAGTAGTTCCAATGATTGTAAAAAATGATCCAAAACCAGTATATAGTGGGCACCTACATTGTATCAAAATATAATGATTCTAAGTTTAAGCATCTCCAAATAATTCATCAAAACCAAAAGTGGATTTTTCACATTTGTTCCGTTTCCATGGTAACGGCAGCCATTTTAATGGTCTTAAGACCTACTGCAACCCGAAATTTTTGTTCCTCATTATAGTTCACTATCATTAAGATTGGTTCCATTGTCTTCAAAAAGCTGCCGGACAAAATCATTGGAAGAATAATAATAACAAGTAATCCTGTGTTAGGATGCTAACACAAAAGTCGCCAAACGGCCCCAACCATTGTTCTGCTGTTTCCATGGTAACGGCTGCCATTTTGAAATTTCAAAGTCGGATATCACATCTACACGTCACAGGTCACATTACTTACAAGTTTCATAAAAATTGGACCAATTTTCAAATTTAGGCATTCATGTTTCCATGGTTACGGTGGCCATTTTGGAAATTCCAAAGTCAAATGCCACATCTACATAAGACAGTCAACATTTGTGTAAAGTTTCATTAAGTTTGAAGCATTTTGAATTTTTTACATTTTGCAGTTTCCATAGTAACGGCAGTCATTTTGAAAATTCCAAAGTCGGATGGCACATCTACGCATGATAGGTCACATTACTGTCAAGTTTAATAAAATTGGACCAAATCTAGATTTTTCGCATTTTTGTTGTTTCCATGGCAACGGCGGCCATTTTGGAAATTCCAAAGTCAAATTCCAAATCTACATACACTCGTTAACATCTCTGTAAAATTTCATTAAATTTGAAGCATTTAAAAAATCACATTTTGCAGTTTCCATGGTAACGGCGGACATTTTAAAATTCCAAAGTCGAATTACAACTACATATGGTGCTACCTGTAATAATCTATCATTATATAACATAAACAGTACATAGGAATAATTCAACACTATCACATGACTAATCACATGACTATTGTTCTAGAATGTTCCATGAAAATTGACCCCTAAAATAATGCCAAGATGACCCGGGCTGAAATAAAAATGGAATGGACACCTGGACATCGGTCTCTTGTATTACACAAAACTTAAAGGTTCTACCAGTAACGAATCAATAGTCGAAAATGATCCCACCCATGTTCCTGCCCCAAAAAGTGCCAAGTTGACCCCATTTGAAAAAAAAATAGTGAATGCACCCCTAGGGATACTACCCCAACATCATACCAAATATAAAGTTTCCATCATTTAAGGCTTGGAAGAAAATGGTCGGACAAATTAGGGTTAAGAATAATAATAATAATAATAATAATAATAATAATAATAATAATAATAATTATAAGAAACGGGACAAAACAATAAGTCTCCAAAACTCCGTTTTGGCGACTTAATAATAAGAAACGGACAAAACAATAAGTCTCCAAAACTCCGTTTTGGCGACCTAACTAGATTTGCTTTTGCAAGCAATAGCGGAGGATGTCACCCTGTACTGGACATTGTCACAGTAGCAGCAACCACTTAAAGTGTACCAAAGTCAAATGGCACATCTATTATACATGCTGGAATTGGCATGTCTTTGATCCCCTTTTTTTTCTCATCCCGTAGAATAGGTTTGAGATCTATACATAGTTTGGGAAATCTTTAGAATCTAAAATTAGACCCACGCGCGAGGAAGAACGTGGCGTCACGTGATGTGCAAGTATATTATCGTGGACTTAGCATATTTATATTCTTTTAGAGGGACCTTGGACAGACAACATGTGTATATATTGACGGAGCGCCATACTAACTGTTCATTTTGTTCTTTAATAGCTCGCGTATCACACGATACTTGTATCTTATTTTGTACAATTAAATTACACGTTCATCGATTGATTTCAGCTAATGTGTATATTTTAGCCGGTGTGTAATTCACGGATGTGTACTGTAATGCAAGTACAGAAATGTCACTAATATGTACTCTTAGTGTTTCTCTCTCTGTCGGTGGCGATTTTCTCTTCACAGCACGATTTTTGTATAGAATAGAAGCACGTTAAATTATATATTTTTTTCTTCTAGCATATTCTAGAAGATGTTCTGCAGTACAGATTTGTATTTGATCGTATGCACATACTCTTGATAACGGAATTTTGCCTCAAATTTACGAGGTGTTTTATATATAAAAAAGAAGATGTGGTATGATTGCCAATGAGACAACTCTCCGCAAGAGACCAAATGACACAGAAATTAACAACTATAGGTCAATGTACGGCCTTCAACAATGAGCAAAGCCCATACTGCATAGTCAGTTTATGTTTGTATTTTTTGTTGTTTCCATGGTAACGGCGGCCATTTTGAAAATTCAAAAGACAAATAGCAACTCTGCACATCTCAGTTGACATTTCAGTGAAGTTTTATCAAGTTTGGGGCATTTTGAAATTTCTGAAATTTTTGAAATTTTGGCTGGTTTCCATGGTTACAAAGACCATTCCCAAAATGTAATGACAGATGCCACATTGGTACATGGAGGAACATACCATCAAAGTTTTAATGGATTTGACCTACCATTTTAAGAGAGTAAAGGCTACTTTATGGTTTTTGAAGCATTTTGACCTTTTTTGCATTGTTTCCATGGTAACGGCAGCCATTTTGGAAATTGCAAAGTCAAACTGCTGTTGCATATGGTGCTACCCATTATAATATACCATCATATAACATTTTATGTCTCTAGAATTAATGCAACACTGATGTTCTAGAATGTTCCATGAAAATTCACCCCTCAAATTATGCCAAGGAGACCCCTACTGAAATAAAAAAGTTCCATGTTGAAGCAGACATGTGTCTCTTAATATTCATAAAAGTAATCATAATTCCATCTACTCTACATACAGTAGCAAATTTAAGAAATGTAAAATAAATTTGACCCCACCCATCTTTGAGCCCCCCTAATTATGCCAAGATGACACCCTGGTATCATGAACATTGGGTTCTGCAACCCCATGATGCAGACCCATACCCAGAAAAATATAAAGTTTCCATCCTCTACAGCTTCCAAGAAAATGGTAGGACAGTTTAAGGGTTTAGAAAAAGAAGAATAAGAATAATAATAATAAGAAACGGGACAAAAACAATAAGTCTCCAAAACTCCGTTTTGGCGACTTAATAACTAGATTTGTAATTGCTAGCAATAACGGATGGCACCCTCGTTCCCCCATTGTCAGGTGAGCGGCAGCCATTTTGAAAAATCAAAAGTCAAATAGCGCATCTACACATGGAAAGTATCATTTTTGTAAAGTTTCATTAAATTTGGAGCATTTTGAAATTTTTGACATTTTTGCCGTTTCCATGGTTACGGCGGCCATTTTGAAAATTCCAACTTCAAAATGCGACTCTGCCCATGCCAGTTACAATTTCTGTAAAGTTATATCTAGTTTGCAGCAATTTGATTTTTTTTTAAATTTTGGACATAATTGCTGTTTCCATGGTTACAGTAGATAATTCAAAAATTCTAAAAGCAGACATCTCATTGCCACATGTCATGTTATATATCAATACAGTTTCATTTACTTTGGTGCAATACTCTCTGAGAAAATGCAGATTTTATGCATTTTCCATAGGGTCAATGCAAACTTGCCCCAGTTTCCATGACAACGGCGGCCATTTTGAACTATCAAAATATTGTCTTGACATCTTGGCATACTGGATAACATTTTCATAAAGTTTCATCCAGTTGGATGTTATAGCGAAAGAGTTAGAATTTTTGATATTTTAGCTGTTTCCATGGTAACGGCAGCCATTTTAAAAATTCCAAAGTCAAACTGCAAATCAGCACATGCCAGTTACCATTCCTGTGGAGTTTCTTCCAGTTTGGAACACTTTGATTTTTTTCGCATTTTTCCTGTTTCCATGGAAACGGCGGCCATCTTTTACCATTCCATAGCAAGGTGAACAACTTCAAATGGGGTTCCTCATTATAGTTGAGTTCCATAAACATTGGTCCGTTCAATTCTGAGAACTCGCGCGGACAAAATGTGTGGAAGAAAAATAAAATAACAGGTAATCCTGTGTTAGGATGCTAACACAAAAGTCGCCAAACGGCCCCAACCATTGTTCTGCTGTTTCCATGGTAACGGCAGCCATTTTGAAATTTCAAAGTCGGATATCACATCTACACGTGACAGGTCACATTATTTACAAGTTTCATAAAATTGAACCAATTTTCAAATTTAGGCATTCGTTTCCCATGGTTACGGTGGCCATTTTGAAATTCAAAGTCAAATGCCACAGCTACATAAGACAGTCAACATTTGTGTAAAGTTTCATTAAGTTTGAGGCATTTCAGATTTTTGACATTTTGCAGTTTCCATGGTAACGGCAGCCATTTTGAAAATTCCAAAGTCGGATGGCACATCTACACATGACAGGTCACATTACTGTCAAGTTTCATAAAGATTGGACCAAATCTAGATTTTTCGCATTTTGTTGTTTCCATGGCAACGCGGCCATTTTGGAAATTCCAAAGTCAATTTCAAATCTACATACACTCGTTAACATCTCTGTAAAATTTAAATAAATTTGAAGCATTTTAAAAATTTTCACATTTTGCAGTTTCCATGGTAACGGCGGCCATTTTAAAATTCCAAAGTCGAATTACAGCTACATATGGTGCTACCTGTAATAATCTATCATTATATAATATAAAAAGGACATAGGAATAATTCAACACTATCACATGACTAATCACATGACTATTGTTCTAGAATGTTCCTTGAAAATTGACCCCTAAAATAATGCCAAGATGACCCCGGGCTGAAATAAAAATGTGGAATGGACACTTGGACATCGGTCTCTTGTATTACACAAAACTTAAAGGTTCTACCAGTAGCGAATCAATAGTCGAAAATGACCCCACCCATGTTCCGGCCCCAAAAAGTGCCAAGTTGACCCCATTTGAAATAAAAATAGCGAATGCACCCTAGGATACTACCCCAACATCATACCAAATATAAAGTTTCCATCATTTAAGGCTTGGAAGAAAATGGTCGGACAAATTAGGGTTAATAATAATAATAATAATAATAATAATAATAACAAGTAATCCTGTGTTAGGATGCTAACACAAAAGTCGCCAAAACGGCCCCAACCATTGTTCTGCTGTTTCCATGGTAACGGCAGCCATTTTGAAATTTCATAGTCGAATAGCACATCTACACATGACAGGTCACATTACTTACAAGTTTCATAAAACTGGACCAATTTTCAAATTAAGGCATTCGTGTTTCCATGGTTACGGTGGCCATTTTGAAATTCAAAGTCAAATGCCACATCTACATAAGACAGTCAACATTTGTGTAAAGTTTCATTAAGTTTGAAGCATTTTGAATTTTTGACATTTTGCAGTTTCCATGGTAACGGCAGCCATTTTGAAAATTCAAAGTCGGATGGCACATCTACACATGACAGGTCACATTACTGTCAAGTTTCAAAAGATTGGACCAAATCTAGATTTTTCGCATTTTGTTGTTTCCATGGCAACGGCGGCCATTTTGGAAATTCCAAAGTTAAATTCCAAATCTACATACATTAGTTAACATCTCTGTAAAATTTCATTAAATTTGAAGCATTTAAAAATTTTTCACATTTTGCAGTTTCCATGGTAACGGCGGCCATTTTAAAATTCCAAAGTCGAATTACAGCTACATATGGTGCTACCTGTAATAATCTATCATTATATAACATAAAAAGTACATAGGAATAATTCAACACTATCACATGACTAATCACATGACTATTGTTCTAGAATGTTCCATGAAAATTGACCCCTAAAATAATGCCAAGATGACCCTGGGCTGAAATAAAAATGTGGAATGGACACCTGGACATCGGTCTCTTGTATTACACAAAACTTTAAGGTTCTACCAGTAGCGAATCAATAGTCGAAAATGACCCCACCCATGTTCCGGCCCCCAAAAGTGCCAAGTTGACCCCATTTGAAATAAAAATAGCGAATGCACCCTAGGATACTACCCCAACATCATACCAAATATAAAGTTTCCATCACTTAAGGCTTGGAAGAAAATGGTCGGAGAAATTAGGGTTAAGAAGAATAATAATAATAATAATAATAATAATAATAATAAGAAACGGGACAAAACATAAAGTCTCCAAAACTCCGTTTTGGCGACTTAATAAATAATCCTGTGTTAGGATGCTAACACAAAGTCGCCAAAACGGCCCCAACCATTGTTCTGCTGTTTCCATGGTAACGGCAGCCTTTTGAATTTCAAAGTCGGAGATCACATCTACACGTGACAGGTCACATTACTTACAAGTTTCATAAAATTGGACCAATTTTCAAATTAAGGCATTCGTGTTTCCATGGTTACGGTGGCCATTTTGAAATTCCAAAGTCAAATGCCACATCTACATAAGACAGTCAACATTTGTATATAGTTTCATTAAGTTTGAAGCATTTTGAATTTTTGACATTTTGCAGTTTCCATGGTAACGGCAGCCATTTTGAAAATTCCAAAGTCGGATGGCACATCTACACATGACAGGTCACATTACTGTCAAGTTTCATAAAGATTGGACCAAATCTAGATTTTCGCATTTTTGTTGTTTCCATGGCAACGGCGACCATTTTGGAAATTACAAAGTCAAATTCCAAATCTACATACACTCGGTAACATCTCTGTAAAATTTCATTAAATTTGAAGCATTTTAAAAATGTTCACATTTTGCAGTTTCCATGGTAACGGCGGCCATTTTAAAAATTCAAAGACCAAATTACAGCTACATATGGTGCTACCTGTAATAATCGATCATTATATAACTTAAAAAGTACATAGGAATAATTCAACACTATCACATGACTAATGACATGACTATTGTTCTAGAATGTTCCATCAAAATTGAGCCCTAAAATAATGCCAAGATGACCCCGGGCTGAAATAAAAATGTGGAATGGACACCTGGACATCGGTCTCTTGTATTACACAAAACTTCAAGGTTCTACCAGTAACGAATCAATAGTCGAAAAATAACCCCACCCATGTTCCGGCCCCAAAAGTGCCAAGTTGACCCCATTTGAAATAAAAATAGTGAATGCACCCTAGGGATACTACCCCAACATCATACCAAATATAAAGTTTCCATCATTTAAGGCTTGGAAGAAAATGGTCGGACAAATTAGGGTTAAGAATAATAATAATAATAATAATAATAATAATAATAATAATAATAATAATAAGAAACGGGACAAAACATAAAGTCTTCAAAACTCCGTTTTGGCGACTTAATAATAATAATAATAATAATAATAAGAAACGGGACAAAAATAAAGTCCCAAAACTCCGTTTTGGCGACTTAATCAGAAAAAAATGAAACGTAGAATAACAATATGTCACCCAACTCCGTTGAGGGTGCCATAATTACAAAGAAACAGAGGAAGCAATATGTCACCCGACATTGTCGATCGGGTGACATAATAATAAGAAACAGGACAAAAACAATAAGTCTCCAAAACTCCGTTTTGGCGACTTAATAAGAAACAGGACAAAAACAATAAGTCTCCAAAACTCCGTTTTGGCGACTTAACTAGATATGCTATTGCAAGCAATAGCGGAAGATGTCACCCTGTACTGGACATTGTCACAGTAGCAGCAACCATTTAAAGTGTACCAAAGTCAAATGGCACATCTATTATACATGCTGGAATTGGCATGTCTTTGATCCCCTTTTTTCTCATCCCGTAGAATAGGTTTGAGTTCTATACATAGTTTTGGAATTCGTTAGAATCTAAAATTAGACCCACGCGCGAGGAAGAACGTGGCGTCAAGTGATGTGCAAGTATATTATCGTGGACTTAGCATATTTATATTATTTTTAGAGGGACCTTGGACAGACAACATGTGTATATATTGACGGAGCGCCATACTAACTGTTCATTTTGTTCTTTAATAGCTAGCGTATCACACGATACTTGTATCTTATTTTGTACATTTAAATTACACGATCATCGATTGATTTCAGCTAATGTGTATATTTTAGCAGGTGTGTAATTCACGGATGTGTACTGTAATGCAAGTACAGAAATGTCACTAATATGTACTCTTAGTGTTTTCTCTCTGTCGGTGGCGATTTTCTCTTCACAGCACGATTTTGTATAGAATAGAGGCACGTTAAATTATATATTTTTCTTCTAGCATATTCTAGAAGATGTTTTGCAGTACAGATTTGTATTTGATCGTATGCACATACTCTTGATAACGGAATTTTGCCTCAAATTTACGAGGTGTTTTATATATAAAAAGATGTGGTATGATTGCCAATGAGACAACTTTCCGCAAGAGACCAAATGACACAGAAATTAACAACTATAGGTCAATGTACGGCCTTCAACAATGAGCAAAGCCCATACTGCATAGTCAGTTTATGTTTGTATTTTTGTTGTTTCCATGGCAACGGCGGCCATTTTGAAAATTCAAAAGACAAATAGCAACTCTGCACATCTCAGTTGACATTTCAGTGAAGTTTTATCAAGTTTGGGGCATTTTGAAATTTCTGAAATTTTGAAATTTTGGCTGGTTTCCATGGTTACAAAGACCATTCCCAAAATGTAATGACAGATGCCACATTGGTACATGGGAGGAACATACCATCAAAGTTTCAATGGATTTGACCTACCATTTTAAGAGAGTAAAGGCTACTTTAAGGTTTTTGAATCATTTTGACCTTTTTGCATTGTTTCCATGGTAACGGCAGCCATTTTGAAATTGCAAAGTCAAACTGCTGTTGCATATGGTGCTACCCATTATAATATACCATCATATAACATTTTATGTCTCTAGAATTAATGCAACACTGATGTTCTAGAATGTTCCATGAAAATTCACCCCTCAAATTATGCCAAGGAGACCCCTACTGCAATAAAAGTTCCATGTTGAAGCAGACATGTGTCTCTTAATATTCATAAAAGCAATCATAATTCCATCTACTCTACATACAGTAGAAAATTTAAGAAATGTAAAATAAATTTGACCCCACCCATCTTTGAGCCCCCTAATTATGCCAAGATGACACCCTGGTATCATGAACATTGGGTTCTGCAACCCCATGATGCAGACCCATACCCAGAAAAATATAAAGTTTCCGTCCTCTATAGCTTCCAAGAAAATGGTAGGACAGTTTAAGGGTTTAGAAAAGAAGAATAAGAATAATAACAAGTAATCCTGTGTTAGGATGCTAACACAAAAGTCGCCAAAACGGCCCTAACCATTGTTCTGCTGTTTCCATGGTAACGGCAGCCATTTCTTAATTTCATAGTCGGATAGCACATTTACACATGACAGGTCACATTACTTACAAGTGTCATAAAATTGGAACAATTTTCAAATTTAGGCATTCGTGTTTCCATGGTTACGATGGCCATTTGGAAATTCAAAGTCAAATGACACATCTACATAAGACAGTCAACATTTGCGTAAAGTTTCAATAAGTTCGAAGCATTTTGAATTTTTGACATTTTGCAGTTTCCATGGTAACGGCAGCCATTTTGAAAATTCCAAAGTCGGATGGCACATCTACACATGACAGGTCACATTACTGTCAAGTTTCATAAAGATTGGACCAAATCTAGATTTTTCGGATTTTTGTTGTTTCCATGGCAACGGCGGCCATTTTGGAAATTCCAAAGTCAAATTCAAATCTACATACACTCGTCAAGATCTCTGTAAAACTTCATTAAATTTGAAGCATTTTAAAAAATTCACATTTTGCAGTTTCCATGGTAACGGCGGCCATTTTAAAAATTCCAAAGTCGAACTACAGCTACATATGGTGCTACCTGTAATAATCTATCATTATATGACATAAAAGTACATAGGAATAATTCAACACTATCACATGACTAATCACATGACTATTGTTCTAGAATGTTCCATGCAAATTGACCCCTAAAATAATGCCAAGATGACCCCGGCTGAAATAAAAAATGTGGAATGGACACCTGGACATCGGTCTCTTGTATTACACAAAACTTTAAGGTTCTACCAGTAGCGAATCAATAGTCGAAAAATGACCCCACCCATGTTCCGGCCCCCAAAAAGTGCCAAGTTGACCCCCATTTGAAATAAAAAATAGCGAATGCACCCCTAGGGATACTACCCCAACATCATACCAAATATAAAGTTTCCATCATTTAAGGCTTGGAAGAAAATGGTCGGACAAATTAGGGTTAAGAAGAATAATAATAATAATAATAATAATAATAATAATAAGAAACGGGACAAAAACATAAAGTCTCCAAAACTCCGTTTTGGCGACTTAACTAGATTTCACCCTGTACTGGACATTGTCACAGTAGCAGCAACCACTTAAAGTGTACCAAAGTCAAATGGCACATCTATTATACATGGTGGAATTGGCATGTCTTTGATTCCCACCCCCTTTTTTTCTCATCCCGTAGAATAGGTTTGAGTTCTATACATAGTTTGGGAATTCTTTAGAATCTAAAATTAGACCCACGCGCGAGGAAGAACGTGGCGTCACGTGATGCAAGTATATTATCGTGGACTTAGCATATTTATATTCTTTTAGAGGGACCTTGGACAGACAACATGTGTATATATTGACGGAGCGCCATACTAACTGTTCATTTTGTTCTTCAATAGCTCGCGTATCTCACGATACATGTATCTTATTTTGTACAATTAAATTACACATTCATCGATTGATTTCAGCTAATGTATATTTTAGCAGGTGTGTGATTCACGGATGTGTACTGTTATGCAAGTACAGAAATGTCACTAATATGTACTCTTCGTGTTTCTCTCTCTCGGTGGCGATTTTCTCTTCAAAGTACGATTTTGTAAAGAATAGAAGCACGTTAAATTATATATTTTTTCTTCTAGCATATTCTAGAAGATGTTTTGCAGTACAGATTTGTACAAATGTATTGATCGTATGCACATACTCTTGATTACGGAATTTTGCCTCAAATTTACGAGGCGTTTTATATATAGAAAAGAAGATGTGGTATGATTGGCAATGAGACAACTCTCCACAAGAGACCAAATGACACAGAAATTAACAACTATAGGTCACCGTACGGCCTTCAACAATGAGCAAAGCCCATACTGCATAGTCAGTTTATGTCCCCCTGTTTCCATGGCAACGGCGGCCATTTTGGAAATTCAAAGTCAAATTCCAAATCTACATACACTCGTCAAGATCTCTGTAAACTTCATTAAATTTGAAGCATTTTAAAAAATTCACATTTTGCAGTTTCCATGGTAACGGCGGCCATTTTAAAATTCCAAAGTCGAACTACAGCTACATATGGTGCTACCTGTAATAATCTATCATTATATGACATAAAAGTACATAGGAATAATTCAACACTATCACATGACTAATCACATGACTATTGTTCTAGAATGTTCCATGCAAATTGACCCCTAAAATAATGCCAAGATGACCCCAGGCTGAAATAAAAATGTGGAATGGACACCTGGACATCGGTCTCTTGTATTACACAAAACTTTAAGGTTCTACCAGTAGCGAATCAATAGTCGAAAATGACCCCACCCATGTTCCGGCCCCAAAAAGTGCCAAGTTGACCCCATTTGAAATAAAAATAGCGAATGCACCCTAGGATACTACCCCAACATCATACCAAATATAAAGTTTCCATCATTTAAGGCTTGGAAGAAAATGGTCGGACAAATTAGGGTTAAGAAGAATAATAATAATAATAATAATAATAATAATAAGAAACGGGACAAAATATAAAGTCTCCAAAACCCGTTTTGGCGACTTAACTAGATTTCACCCTGTACTGGACATTGTCACAGTAGCAGCAACCACTTAAAGTGTACCAAAGTCAAATGGCACATCTATTATACATGGTGGAATTGGCATGTCTTTGATTCCCACCCCCCTTTTTTTTTCTCATCCCGTAGAATAGGTTTGAGTTCTATACATAGTTTGGGAATTCTTTAGAATCTAAAATTAGACCCACGCGCGAGGAAGAACGTGGCGTCACGTAATGTGCAAGTATATTATCGTGGACTTAGCATATTTATATTCTTTTAGAGGGACCTTGGACAGACAACATGTGTATATATTGACGGAGCGCCATACTAACTGTTCATTTTGTTCTTCAATAGCTCGCGCATCTCACGATACATGTATCTTATTTTGTACAATTAAATTACACGTTCATCGATTGATTTCAGCTAATGTGTATATTTTAGCAGGTGTGTGATTCACGGATGTGTACTGTTATGCAAGTACAGAAATGTCACTAATATGTACTCTTCGTGTTTCTCTCTCTCTCGGTGGCGATTTTCTTCAAAGTACGATTTTGTAAAGAATAGAAGCACGTTAAATTATATATTTTTTCTTCTAGCATATTCTAGAAGATGTTTTGCAGTACAGATTTGTACAAATGTATTGATCGTATGCATACTCTTGATTACGGAATTTTGCCTCAAATTTACGAGGCGTTTTGTATATAGAAAAGAAGATGTGGTATGATTGGCAATGAGACAACTCTCCACAAGAGACCAAATGACACAGAAATTAACAACTATAGGTCACCGTACGGCCTTCAACAATGAGCAAAGCCCATACTGCATAGTCAGTTTATGTCCCCCCTGTTTCCATGGCAACGGCGGCCATTTTGGAAATTCCAAAGTCAAATTCCAAATCTACATACACTCGTCAAGATCTCTGTAAAACTTCATTAAATTTGAAGCATTTTAAAAAATTCACATTTTGCAGTTTCCATGGTAACGGCGGCCATTTTAAAATTCCAAAGTCGAACTACAGCTACATATGGTGCTACCTGTAATAATCTATCATTATATGACATAAAAGTACATAGGAATAATTCAACACTATCACATGACTAATCACATGACTATTGTTCTAGAATGTTCCATGCAAATTGACCCCTAAAATAATGCCAAGATGACCCCGGGCTGAAATAAAAATGTGGAATGGACACCTGGACATCGGTCTCTTGTATTACACAAAACTTTAAGGTTCTACCAGTAGCGAATCAATAGTCGAAAATGACCCCACCCATGTTCCGGCCCCAAAAGTGCCAAGTTGACCCCATTTGAAATAAAAATAGCGAATGCACCCCTAGGATACTACCCCAACATCATACCAAATATAAAGTTTCCATCATTTAAGGCTTGGAAGAAAATGATCGGACAAATTAGGGTTAAGAATAATAATAATAATAATAATAATAATAATAAGAAACGGGACAAAAACATAAAGTCTCCAAAACTCCGTTTTGGCGACTTAACTAGATTTCACCCTGTACTGGACATTGTCACAGTAGCAGCAACCACTTAAAGTGTACCAAAGTAAAATGGCACATCTATTATACATGCTGGAATTGGCATGTCTTTGATTCCCCACCCCTGCCCCCCTTTTTTTTCTCATCCCGTAGAATAGTTTTGAGTTCTATACATAGTTTGGGAATTCTTTAGAATCTAAAATTAGATCCACGCGCGAGGAAGAACGTGGCGTCACGTGATGTGCAAGTATATTATCGTGGACTTAGCATATTTATATTCTTTTTAGAGGGACCTTGGACAGACAACATGTGTATATATTGACGGAGCGCCATACTAACTGTTCATTTTGTTCTTCAATAGCTCGCGTATCTCACGATACATGTATCTTATTTTGTACAATTAAATTACACATTCATCGATTGATTTCAGCTAATGTGTATATTTTAGCAGGTGTGTGATTCACGGATGTGTACTGTTATGCAAGTACAGAAATGTCACTAATATGTACTCTTCGTGTTTCTCTCTCTCTCGGTGGCGATTTTCTCTTCAAAGTACGATTTTGTAAAGAATAGAAGCACGTTAAATTATATATTTTTTCTTCTAGCATATTCTAGAAGATGTTTTGCAGTACAGATTTGTACAAATGTATTGATCGTATGCACATACTCTTGATTACGGAATTTTGCCTCAAATTTACGAGGCGTTTTATATATAGAAAAGAAGATGTGTTATGATTGGCAATGAGACAACTCTCCACAAGAGACCAAATGACACAGAAATTAACAACTATAGGTCACCGTACGGCCTTCAACAATGAGCAAAGCCCATACTGCATAGTCAGTTTATGTCCCCCCTGTTTCCATGGCAACGGCGGCCATTTTGGAAATTCCAAAGTCAAATTCCAAATCTACATACACTCGTCAAGATCTCTGTAAAACTTCATTAAATTTGAAGCATTTTAAAAAATTCACATTTTGCAGTTTCCATGGTAACGGCGGCCATTTTAAAATTCCAAAGTCGAACTACAGCTACATATGGTGCTACCTGTAATAATCTATCATTATATGACATAAAAGTACATAGGAATAATTCAACACTATCACATGACTAATCACATGACTATTGTTCTAGAATGTTCCATGCAAATTGACCCCTAAAATAATGCCAAGATGACCCCAGGCTGAAATAAAAATGTGGAATGGACACCTGGACATCGGTCTCTTGTATTACACAAAACTTTAAGGTTCTACCAGTAGCGAATCAATAGTCGAAAATGACCCCACCCATGTTCCGGCCCCAAAAAGTGCCAAGTTGACCCCATTTGAAATAAAAATAGCGAATGCACCCCTAGGATACTACCCCAACATCATACCAAATATAAAGTTTCCATCATTTAAGGCTTGGAAGAAAATGGTCGGACAAATTAGGGTTAAGAAGAATAATAATAATAATAATAATAATAATAATAAGAAACGGGACAAAAACATAAAGTCTCCAAAACTCCGTTTTGGCGACTTAACTAGATTTCACCCTGTACTGGACATTGTCACAGTAGCAGCAACCACTTAAAGTGTACCAAAGTCAAATGGCACATCTATTATACATGGTGGAATTGGCATGTCTTTGATTCCCACCCCCCCTTTTTTTCTCATCCCGTAGAATAGGTTTGAGTTCTATACATAGTTTGGGAATTCTTTAGAATCTAAAATTAGACCCACGCGCGAGGAAGAACGTGGCGTCACGTAATGTGCAAGTATATTATCGTGGACTTAGCATATTTATATTCTTTTAGAGGGGACCTTGGACAGACAACATGTGTATATATTGACGGAGCGCCATACTAACTGTTCATTTTGTTCTTCAATAGCTCGCGCATCTCACGATACATGTATCTTATTTTGTACAATTAAATTACACGTTCATCGATTGATTTCAGCTAATGTGTATATTTTAGCAGGTGTGTGATTCACGGATGTGTACTGTTATGCAAGTACAGAAATGTCACTAATATGTACTCTTCGTGTTTCTCTCTCTCGGTGGCGATTTTCTCTTCAAAGTACGATTTTTGTAAAGAATAGAAGCACGTTAAATTATATATATTTTTTCTTCTAGCATATTCTAGAAGATGTTTTGCAGTACAGATTTGTACAAATGTATTGATCGTATGCACATACTCTTGATTACGGAATTTTGCCTCAAATTTACGAGGCGTTTTATATATAGAAAAGAAGATGTGGTATGATTGGCAATGAGACAACTCTCCACAAGAGACCAAATGACACAGAAATTAACAACTATAGGTCACCGTACGGCCTTCAACAATGAGCAAAGCCCATACTGCATAGTCAGTTTATGTCCCCCCCCTGTTTCCATGGCAACGGCGGCCATTTTGGAAATTCCAAAGTCAAATTCCAAATCTACATACACTCGTCAAGATCTCTGTAAAACTTCATTAAATTTGAAGCATTTTAAAAAAAATTCACATTTTTGCAGTTTCCATGGTAACGGCGGCCATTTTAAAAATTCCAAAGTCGAACTACAGCTACATATGGTGCTACCTGTAATAATCTATCATTATATGACATAAAAAGTACATAGGAATAATTCAACACTATCACATGACTAATCACATGACTATTGTTCTAGAATGTTCCATGCAAATTGACCCCTAAAATAATGCCAAGATGACCCTGGCTGAAATAAAAATGTGGAATGGACACCTGGACATCGGTCTCTTGTATTACACAAAACTTTAAGGTTCTACCAGTAGCGAATCAATAGTCGAAAAATGACCCCACCATGTTCCGGCCCCAAAAAGTGCCAAGTTGACCCCATTTGAAATAAAAATAGCGAATGCACCCTAGGGATACTACCCCAACATCATACCAAATATAAAGTTTCCATCATTTAAGGCTTGGAAGAAAATGGTCGGACAAATTAGGGTTAAGAAGAATAATAATAATAATAATAATAATAATAATAATAAGAAACGGGACAAAAACATAAAGTCTCCAAAACTCCGTTTTGGCGACTTAACTAGATTTCACCCTGTACTGGACATTGTCACAGTAGCAGCAACCACTTAAAGTGTACCAAAGTCAAATGGCACATCTATTATACATGCTGGAATTGGCATGTCTTTGATTCCCCACCCCCCTTTTTTTTTCTCATCCCGTAGAATAGGTTTGAGTTCTATACATAGTTTGGGAATTCTTTAGAATCTAAAATTAGACCCACGCGCGAGGAAGAACGTGGCGTCACGTGATGTGCAAGTATATTATCGTGGACTTAGCATATTTATATTCTTTTAGAGGGACCTTGGACAGACAACATGTGTATATATTGACGGAGCGCCATACTAACTGTTCATTTTGTTCTTCAATAGCTCGCGTATCTCACGATACATGTATCTTATTTTGTACAATTAAATTACACATTCATCGATTGATTTCAGCTAATGTATATTTTAGCAGGTGTGTGATTCACGGATGTGTACTGTTATGCAAGTACAGAAATGTCACTAATATGTACTCTTCGTGTTTCTCTCTCTCGGTGGCGATTTTCTCTTCAAAGTACGATTTTGTAAAGAATAGAAGCACGTTAAATTATATATTTTTTCTTCTAGCATATTCTAGAAGATGTTTTGCAGTACAGATTTGTACAAATGTATTGATCGTATGCACATACTCTTGATTACGGAATTTTGCCTCAAATTTACGAGGCGTTTTATATATAGAAAAGAAGATGTGGTATGATTGGCAATGAGACAACTCTCCACAAGAGACCAAATGACACAGAAATTAACAACTATAGGTCACCGTACGGCCTTCAACAATGAGCAAAGCCCATACTGCATAGTCAGTTTATGTCCCCCCTGTTTCCATGGCAACGGCGGCCATTTTGAAATTCCAAAGTCAAATTCCAAATCTACATACACTCGTCAAGATCTCTGTAAAACTTCATTAAATTTGAAGCATTTTAAAAAAATTCACATTTTGCAGTTTCCATGGTAACGGCGGCCATTTTAAAAATTCCAAAGTCGAACTACAGCTACATATGGTGCTACCTGTAATAATCTATCATTATATGACATAAAAAGTACATAGGAATAATTCAACACTATCACATGACTAATCACATGACTATTGTTCTAGAATGTTCCATGCAAATTGACCCCCTAAAATAATGCCAAGATGACCCCGGGCTGAAATAAAAAATGTGGAATGGACACCTGGACATCGGTCTCTTGTATTACACAAAACTTTAAGGTTCTACCAGTAGCGAATCAATAGTCGAAAAATGACCCCACCCATGTTCCGGCCCCCAAAAAGTGCCAAGTTGACCCCCATTTGAAATAAAAAATAGCGAATGCACCCCTAGGGATACTACCCCAACATCATACCAAATATAAAGTTTCCATCATTTAAGGCTTGGAAGAAAATGGTCGGACAAATTAGGGTTAAGAAGAATAATAATAATAATAATAATAATAATAATAAGAAACGGGACAAAAACATAAAGTCTCCAAAACTCCGTTTTGGCGACTTAACTAGATTTGCCATTGCAAGCAATAGCGGATGTCACCCTTCCCCCATTGCCACTAAGTCGGCAGCCATTTCAAAAAAAAAATAACAGTGAATGCACATATATGCATGGCTAAACATCTCCTGTAAATTTTCAGTACATTCAGAGCATTTTAAAAATTTTCACATTTTTGTCGTTTCCATGGCAACGGCAGCCATTTTGAAAATTTCAAAGTCAAAAGTCTCATCTATACTTGCCAGTTAACAATAATATCAAGTTTCATTAAGTTCAAAGCATTTTGAAAATTTTTGACATTTTGCAGTTTCCATGGCAAGGTTGACCACTTTGGAAATTCCAAAGTCAAAGTCTCATCCAGACTTGCCAGTCGACAATCATATTAAGTTTCAGAAATTTTGGAGCATTTTGAAATTTTTGAAATTTTGACATTTTGATGGTTCCTATGGTAACAGAGACCATTCCCAGAATTTAATGGAAGATACCACATTGGTACATCGGAGGAACATACCATCAAAGTTTCAATCGATTTGACCTACCATTTTAAGAAAGTAAATGCTACTTTTAGGTTTTGGAGCATTTGACCTGTTTTGCATTGTTTCCATGGTAACGGCAGACATTTTCGAAATTCAACGCCAAATTGCACATCTACCAATGTTGCTCATCGTTTCTGTGAAGTTTTATTAAATTTGGAGCATTTTGATATTTTGGAAATTTTGGTGTAGTTTCCATGGCAACATAGTAGTTCCAATGATTGTAAAAATGATCCAAAACCAGTATATAGTGGGCACCTACATTGTATCAAAATATAATGATTCTAAGTTTAAGCATCTCCAAATAATTCATCAAAACCAAAAAGTGGATTTTTTCACATTTGTTCCGTTTCCATGGTAACGGCAGCCATTTTAATGGTCTTAAGACCTACTGCAACCCGAAATTTTTTGTTCCTCATTATAGTTCACTATCATTAAGATTGGTTCCATTGTCTTCAAAAAAGCTGCCGGACAAAAATCATTGGAAGAATAATAATAATAATAACAAAGAAACAGAGGAAAAGCAATATGTCACCCGACATTGTCGATCGGGTGACATAATAATAAGAAATGGACAAAAACAATAAGTCTCCAAAACTCCGTTTTGGCGACTTAACTTAAGATTTGCTATTGCAAGCAATAGCGGAAGATGTCACCCTGTACTGGACATTGTCACAGTAGCAGCAACCACTTAAAGTGTACCAAAGTCAAATGGCACATCTATTATACATGCTGGAATTGGCATGTCTTTGATCCCCCCCCTTTTTCTCATCCCGTAGAATAGGTTTGAGTTGATACATAGTTTGGGAATTCTTTAGAATCTAAAATTAGACCCACGCGCGAGGAAGAACGTGGCGTCAAGTGATGTGCAAGTATATTATCGTGGACTTAGCATATTTATATTCTTTTAGAGGGACCTTGGACAGACAACATGTGTATATATTGACGGAGCGCCATACTAACTGTTCATTTTGTTCTTTAATAGCTCGCGTATCACACGATACTTGTATCTTATTTTGTACAATTAAATTACACGATCATCGATTGATTTCAGCTAATGTGTATATTTTAGCAGGTGTGTAATTCACGGATGTGTACTGTAATGCAAATACAGAAATGTCACTAATATGTACTCTTAGTGTTTCTCTCTCTGTCGGTGGCGATTTTCTCTTCACAGCACGATTTTGTATAGAATACAGGCACGTTAAATTATATATTTTTTCTTCTAGCATATTCTAGAAGATGTTTTGCAGTACAGATTTGTATTTGATCGTCGTATGCACATACTCTTGATAACGGAATTTTGCCTCAAATTTACGAGGTGTTTTATATATAAAAAGAAGATGTGGTATGATTGCCAATGAGACAACTCTCCGCAAGAGACCAAATGACACAGAAATTAACAACTATAGGTCAATGTACGGCCTTCAACAATGAGCAAAGCCCATACTGCATAGTCAGTTTATGTTTGTATTTTGTTGTTTCCATGGCAACAGCGGCCATTTTGAAAATTCAAAGACAAATAGCAACTCTGCATCTCAGTTGACATTTCAGTGAAGTTTTATCAAGTTTGGGGCATTTTGAAATTTCTGAAATTTTGAAATTTTGGCTGGTTTCCATGGTTACAAAGACCATTCCCAAAATGTAATGACAGATGCCACATTGGTACATGGGAGGAACATACCATCAAAGTTTCAGTGGATTTGACCTACCATTTTAAGAGAGTAAAGGCTACTTTAAGGTTTTTGAAGCATTTTTGACCTTTTTGCATTGTTTCCATGGTAACGGCAGCCATTTTGAAGTTGCAAAGTCAAACTGCTGTTGCATATGGTGCTACCCATTATAATATACCATCATATAACATTTTATGTCTCTAGAATTAATGCAACACTGATGTTCTAGAATGTTTCATGAAAATTCACCCCTCAAATTATGCCAAGGAGACCCCCTACTGAAATAAAAAAGTTCCATGTTGAAGCAGACATGTGTCTTTAATATTCATAAAAGTAATCATAATTCCATCTACTCTACATACAGTAGCAAATTTAAGAAATGTAAAATAAATTTGACCCCACCATCTTTGAGCCCCTAATTATGCCAAGATGACACCCTGGTATCATGAACATTGGGTTCTGCAACCCCATGATGCAGACCCATACCCAGAAAAAATATAAAGTTTCCATCCTCTATAGCTTCCAAGAAAATGGTAGGACAGTTTAAGGGTTTAGAAAAAGAAGAATAAGAATAATAACTAGATTTGCCATTGCAAGCAATAGCGGATGTCACTCTTCCTCCATTGCCACTAGATTGCAGCCAGTTTTAAAATTCTAAACAGTGAATGCACATATATACTGATTGCTATACATCTTTCTGTAATTTTTAGAACATTTATCCGATTTACAAATTTTACGCGTAATTTTTCCTTTTTGCCTTGTTTCCATGGTAACGGCAGCCATTTTGGAAATTCAACGCCAATTGCCGCTTCCACATGACCTCAACATTATTGTGAAGTTTCATTAAGTTTGAAGCATTCTGAAATTTTTGAAATTTTTGCTCCTGTATCCATGGTAACATAGTAGTTCCAATGATTGTCAAAATCATTCAAAACCTGTATATAATTGACAACTATATTGTATAAAATTTGATGATTTTAAGTTAAAACATACCAAAATTATTCACCAAACCCTGAAGTTTTGGAGCATTTTGACCTTTTGCACTGTTTCCATGGTAACAGCAGCCATTTTGAAATTCTAACTCCAAATGCCACATCTTCCAATGTTGCTCATCGTTACTGTGAAGTTTCATTAAGTTTGGAGCATTTTGATATTTTTAAATTTTTGGTGTAGTTTCCATGGCAACATAGTAGTTCAATGATTGGCAAAATCATCCAACACCAGTATATAGTGGGCACCTACATTGTATTAAAATATAATGATTCTAAATTTAAGCACATCCAAATAGTTCACCAAAACCAAAACTGAATTTTTTCACATTTGTTCCGTTTCCATAGTAACGGCAGCCATTTTATGTTCTTAAGACCTACTGCAACCCGCAATTTTGTGTTCCTCATTATAGTGAACTATCATTAAGATTGGTTAAATTGGCTCCAAAAATCTGCCGGACAAAAAAGGTGGAAGAATAATAATAATAACAAAGAAACAGAAGAAAGCAATATGTCACCCGACATTGTCGATCGGGTGACATAATAATAAGAAACGGACAAAACAATAAGTCTCCAAAACTCCGTTTTGGCGACTTAATAACTAGATTTGCCATTGCAAGCAATAGCGGATGTCACCCTTCCCCATTGCCACTAAGCGGCAGCCATTTCAAAATTTTTAACAGTGAATGCACATGTATACATGGCTATACATCTTTCTGTAAATTTTCAGTACATTTAGATCATTTAAAAATTTTCACATTTTACCGTTTCCATGGCAACGACAGCCATTTTGAAAATTTCATAGTTAAAGTCTCATCTTTACCTGCCAGTTAACAATAATATCAAGTTTCATTAATTTCGAAGCATTTTGAAATTTTTGACATTTTGCAGTTTCCATGGCAACGGTGGCCATTTTGGAAATTCAAAGTCAAAAGTCTCATCCACACTTATCTGTCAACAGTCATATTAAGTTTCATAAATTTTGGAGCATTTTGAAACTTTTGAAATTTTACATTTGTGATGGTTCCTATGGTAACAGAGACCATTCCCAAAATTTAATGGCAGATATCACATTGGTACATGGGAGGAACATACCATGAAAGTTTCAATTGATTTGACCTACCATTTAAGAAAGTAAATGCTACTTTTAGGTTTTGGACCATTTTGACCTGTTTTACATTGTTTCAATGGTAACGGCAGACATTTTAGAAATTCAATGCCAAATTCCACATCTACCAATGTTGCTCATCGTTACTGTGAAATTTCATTAAATTTGAATCATTTTGATATTTTTGAAATTTTTGGTATAGTTTCCATGGCAACATAGTAGTTCCAATGATTGCCAAAATCATCCAAAACCAGTATATAGTGGGCACCTACATTGTATCAAAATATAATGATTCTTAGTTAAAGCATCTCCAAATAATTCACCAAAACCAAAACTGAATTTTTCACATTTGTTCCGTTTCCATGGTAACGGCAGCCATTTTAATGGTCTTAAGACCTACTGCAACCCGAAATTTTGTGTTCCTCATTATAGTTAACTATCATTAAGTTTGGTTCGATTGGCTCCAAAAAACTGCCGGACAAAATTAGGTGGAAGAATAATAAAAAAAAAAAAACGGAGGAAAGCAATATGTCACCCGACATTGTCGATCGGGTGACATAATAAGAAAACTAGATTTGCCATTGCAAGCAATAGCGGATGACACCCTTCCCCCATTGCCAGGCGAGCGGCATCCATTTAGAAAATTCCAAAGTCAAAGAGTGCATCTACACATGCAAATTATCAATTTGTAATGTTTCATTAAGTTTGGAGTATTTTGAAATTTTGGAAATTTTGCTGTTTCCATAGTTGCGGCGGCCATTTTTTACCATTCCATAGCAAGGTGCACAACTTTACATGGGGTCCTCATTATTGTAGAGTTTCATCAACATTGGTCCATTGGATTCCAAGAACTCGCTCGGACAAAATGTGTGGAAGAAAAATAATAAAACTAGATTTGCCATTGCAAGCAATAGCGGATGGCACCCTTCCCCATTGCCAGGCGAGCGGTAGCCATTTAAAAATTCCAAACTCAAAGAGTACATCTACACATGCAAATTATCATTTTGTAAAGTTTCATTATGTTTGAAGCATTTTGAAATTATGGACATTTTTGTTGTTTCCATGGTTACGACGGCCATTTTGAAAATTCCAACTTCAAAAACCAACTTTGCCAATGCCAGTTATCATTTCTGTAAAGTTTCATCCACTTTGGAGCGTTTACATTTTTTTGAAATTTTGGACATTTTGCTGCATCCATGGTTATTGTGGATAATTCCAAATTTCTAAAGCAGACATCTCATTGTCACATGTCATGTTATATATCAGTACAGTTTCATTGACTTTGGTGAAATACTCTTTAAGAAAATGCTGATTTTATGAATTTTCCTTAGGGTCAATGTAAAACTTGCCCCAGTTCCCATAACAACGGCGGCCATTTTGGACTATCCAAATATTGTCTATACATCTTAGCATACTGGGTAACATTTTCATAAAGTTTCATCCAGTTGGGTCTTATAACGAAAAGAGTTAGATTTTTGATATTTTAGCTGTTTCCATGGTAACGGCAGCCATTTGAAAATTCCGAAGTCAAACTGCAAATCAGCACATGCCAGTTACCATTCCTGTGGAGTTTCTTCCAATTTGGAACACTCTGATTTTTTTCGCATTTTTGCTGTTTCCATGGAAACGGCGGCCATTTTACCATTCCATAGCAAGGTGCACAACTTTACATAGGGGTCCTCATTATAGTAGAGTTCCATCAACATTGGTCCATTGATTCCAAGTACTCGCGCCGACAAAATGTGGAAGAAAATAATAAAAACAAGTAATCCTGTGTTAGGATGCTAACACAAAAGTCATAAAACGGCCCCAACCATTGTTCTGTTGTTTCCATGGTAACGGCAGCCATTTTGAAATTTAATAGTCAGATAGCACATCTACACCTGACAGGTCACATTACTTACAAGTTTCATAAAATTGGACCAATTTTCAAATTTAGGCATCATGTTTCCATGGTTACGGTTGGCATTTTGGAAATTCTGAAGTCAAATGCCACATCTACATAAGACAGTCAACATTTTGTGTAAAGTTTCATTAAGTTTGAAGCATTTTGAATTTTTGACATTTTTGCAGTTTCCATGGTAACGGCAGCCATTTGAAAATTCCAAAGTCAGATGGCACATCTATACATGACAGGTCACATTACTGTCAAGTTTGATAAAGATTGGACCATATCTAGATTTTTCGCATTTTTCTTGTTTCCATGGCAACGGCGGCCATTTTGGAAATTCAAAGTCAATTTCAAATCTACATACACTCGTTAACATCTCTGTAAAATTTCATTAAATTTGAAGCTTTTAAAAAATTTCCACATTTTTGCAGTTTCCATGGTAACGACGGCCATTTTAAAATTCAAAGTCAATTTACAGCTACATATGGTGCTACCTGTAATAAATATAAAGTTTCCATCATTTAAGGCTTGGAAGAAAATGGTCGGACAAATTAGGAATTAAGAATAATAATAATAATAATAATAATAATAATAATTATAAGAAACGGGACAAAACATAAAGTCTCCAAAACTCCGTTTTGGCGACTAAATAAGAAACGGGACAAAAACATAAAGTCTCCAAAACTCCGTTTTGGCGACTTAATAATAAGAAACGGGACAAAAACATATAGTCTCCAAAACTCCGTTTTGGCGACTTAACAAGAAACGGGACAAAAACAATAAGTCTCCAAAACTCCGTTTTGGCGACTTAACTAGATTTGCTATTGTAAGCAATAGCGGAGGATGTCACCCTGTACTGGACATTGTCACAGTAGCAGCAACCACTTAAAGTGTACCAAAGTCAAATGGCACATCTATTATACATGCTGGAATTGGCATGTCTTTGATCCCCCACTTTTTTTTCTCATCCCGTAGAATAGGTTTGAGATCTATACATAGTTTGGGAAATCTTTAGAATCTAAAATTAGACCCACGCGCGAGGAAGAACGTGGCGTCACGTGATGTGCAAGTATATTATCGTGGACTTAGCATATTTATATTCTTTTTAGAGGGGACCTTGGACAGACAACATGTGTATATATTGACGGAGCGCCATACTAACTGTTCATTTTGTTCTTTAATAGCTCGCGTATCACACGATACTTGTATCTTATTTTGTACAATTAAATTACACGTTCATCGATTGATTTCAGCTAATGTGTATATTTTAGCAGATGTGTAATTCACGGATGTGTACTGTAATGCAAGTACAGAAATGTCACTAATATGTACTCTTAGTGTTTCTCTCTCTGTCGGTGGCGATTTTCTCTTCACAGCACGATTTTTGTATAGAATAGAAGCACGTCAAATTATATATTTTTTTCTAGCATATTCTAGAAGATGTTTTGCAGTACAGATTTGTATTTGATCGTATGCACATACTCTTGATAACGGAATTTTGCCTCAAATTTACGAGGTGTTTTATATATAAAAAGAAGATGTGGTATGATTGCCAATGAGACAGCTCTCCGCAAGAGACCAAATGACACAGAAATTAACAACTATAGGTCAATGTACGGCCTTCAACAATGAGAAAAGCCCATACTGCATAGTCAGTTTATGTTTGTATTTTTGTCGTTTCCATGGCAACGGCGGCCATTTTGAAAATTCAAAAGACAAATAGCAACTCTGCACATCTCAGTTGACATTACAGTGAAG